>CAUYRH010138410.1:0-20138 GCA_963574655.1 Perodicticus potto
AGTGCTGTGGCATCACAGCTCACAGCAACCTCCAATTCCTGGGCTCAAGCGAGTCTCTTGCCTCCGCCTCCCAAGTAGCTGGGACTACAGGCGCCCGCCACAACGCCCGGCCATTTTTTTTTTTTTTGGTTGCAGCCGTCATTGTTGTTTGGCGGGGCCTGGGCTGGATTTGAACCCGCCAGCTCAGGTGTACATGGCTGGCGCCTTAGCCCGTTGAGCCACAGGCGCCGAGCTGCTGGTGCTGTTTCTAAAGAACTACAGTTCTATAGGTTTAAATCCACATGCTGGCTAATGCCATTAGTACCTTCCCCCTCAAGTGTCTCATTAGATCTTCTCCCTGTGGATAGTGAGGCTGGTGTTAATGAGTCTCGTGATAAGATCCGGGGAAGCTCTAGTGTCCAGGTGGGGGTGCTTCCACGCAGGGCTGTGCTGGCGTGTGCGGCTGACATGGAGCTGTGTGTGTTCATCTGGGTGTTCTCCCTCCACTGGCAGAAGGAGAAGCTGAATCCCAGTGGCTGCAGGACATAGGCCTGTCGGGTCTCCTCGGTGGCCTGGGCTTGGCCGGTGATCACCCGGAGCTCCTGTCCACCCTAACACAGACCCAGGTGGCTGCCGTGTGCCGCCGGGTGGACATCTATACCCGCTCAGCCCGAAGACGACACAAGGTTCCCATCAGAGATGTCAGGGACATCTTTGGGGTCTTCAATTCAGGAGTAAGTGGCACATGGCTCCTTGCAGGCCCTGTCTGATGGGAGTCTCTGTGATGGCACCATAGCTTGAGAGATACAGTGATTCTGCTACGGTGTAGTGGTGGCGTGTGTGTGTGTGTGTTTGTGTGTGTGTGTGTGTGTGTGTGTGTGAGCTTGCATGCTTGTGGCTCCCTGCATGCCATGTCCCTACGTTGTATGTAGGTCTTTGCTGTGCATGCCAACATGTATATGCTTGTTACCATTATGTGTCCTTGGGTGGGCATGAAAGCTTAGGTTCCCGTCTCATAATTATTATCAGTACAATTATAATATTTTTTATCATCACATCTATATTCTGCTGATACTTCAAGTCTGACATATTTTTTGGAATAGATTTGAAGTGTAATACAGTGATTACAACCATAGGCAGTGGAGCCAGACAGACCTGGGTCCAAATGTCCAGTTAGCAGCTGTGGGATCTTGGGCAGTAACTGGGCATCTCTGAGCTTCAGCTGCTGTGTCTGTGAAGAAGGGGGTGTGGATGGCTCCGTCTCCCAGGGTTGTGTGAGTATTCTCTGCTACCTGCATGACTAACGGGGCACTGTCTATAATTTGTATAGGAAGCGTCTTCAGAGAACGGAGAATCAGGTATGAAATGGACCCAGCTCAGCTGTGGGACTTCTAAATCTCTTCTAGGTAAGGAGCCTTCATTCTCCAGGGGCCTTGTGAATCCTCAGGCTGCACAAAGGGCTGCTGTGAAGAGAACGTGCACATCTCTGAGCAGTTCCGTCTTTGCTTCGGGGCAGCCAGGCCTCATTGCCTCTCTGTTTTGTTTCCCATGACAGCAGCAGAGCCTGGGGGGTCACAGGAGCAGGCTGGGCAGGAAGAAGCCTTCAACATGGACTCTGCCTACTCAGAACAAGCTGCAGCCCTCCTGCAGAGGGCCAGGCCATCCCCGGGAGGCACCTGTGCCTGGGGCAAGGGTTCCCTGCCGGTGAGGACGCTGCCCAGAGGGTCGATAGCCAGGCCTGGTCCTTAGATCCAGCACATCCTGCCCTGCCCTCTTACCCCTGCCATGACACACCAGCCGTTGAATGGGAAAGTTGTCGAATTATTCAAGTATTTAATTCACGCCACAAACATTTACTGAGTGACTGCTGGTTATCAAAGACTGGGGAGCAGGGAGCTTACAGTCTAGTAGAGTGATTCATGTTTTCACTGATCCTCTTTTTCTTTGCCTTCACCCTTAGTCCTCTCTCATCTAGCAAACTGATAACTAGCCTTCAACACGTTTTTCTAGCTATTATATATATATGTGTGTGTGTATATATATTTATTTTAGAACTCAGAACGAGCTATTTTTTTAAAGTAAATATGGGTACCTGGTATAAGAGAGAGAGGAAAAAATATTTTTTTTCCAAATGTTCAATTGCCTTAGCAAAGGTCCTCCCAAATTTGGATGTAATCATTGGTATTTAGTGCTTTGAAATTGAAGTATAAATCTCAGTAAAGTACACAGAGATTTACCCTGTACTGCTTGATGTGTGTACCTGTATAACTGTCATCCAAATCAACACATAGAAACTTCCTTCCCCCCAAACCCCCATGCCCTTCCCAGGTCATCCCCCTCTCCCTGGGTTTACCACTATTCTGACTTCTCTTGTGGAGTACAGAGTACAGTGCGCTGATACTCTAGGCAGAGTTTCTTCATTGATTAGTTACCAGTGGTTGGATAATCCCGGGTGTCATTTTACTGAGGGATGCTCTGCCTCCCGCCACCCCCCACACTGTCCCCAAGGCTTCCCAGGCACTGGCTTTATTCCTCACCTTATCCTTGGAGATGGGTGCTGTAATGGCTCCCCCACGTTATGATAGAAAAATGAGACATGGAGCTCAGTGAGCAGCCAACAAGCTGGCACCAAGGCCAAGACTAGAAACTGTTGGCGCCTGACCCCAGGGTTTTTCCCAACTGACCACTACGCTCTTCTGCTTAAGAAGTTTGCCTGCCCCTGCCATAGCCTCTATTCCAAAGTGGAAGTATTTTCATTTATTCAAATGGAATTTTAATTTAAACTTTGTATTTTGCAATACTTTTAGACTCACAAGAAGTTGCAAAAATAGTACAAAATTCCCATGTACTACTCTACACCTAATTTCTCCCAGTGACAATATCTTGCATAACCATAGCACATCAAATAAAACTTTTGAATAATGAGTTTCTATTCCTTAAGCATCAGAGGCAATTAATATTCAACATTATCTTGTCTTCCTTGATGATTTTCCCTATTAAATTTTGAAAGATGATGATAATTAATAATGCTAAAGATATCACAAATCGATCTTTACCACAGACTGGGCATTATGCCAAGTACATTATGTACATGATTTAATTTCATTCAGTTATGTTGGTAGTAAGTGTATAAGCAGACTAAAAAAAGTATTAGTTAATAATTATTGAATACTCATTATGCGTCAGGCATTATGTTTTATGTGCTTTATCGGATGGATTTAATCTCCCCGACAGTCCTGTGGAGCAGAAACTGTTATTAATTCCACTTTGCAGATGAGAAAATCAGCACAGAGACAGGTAAAATTATTTGCTTGAACTCACACAGCTAACATCAGGGTTTGAACCCAGAAGTCTGATTCCATAGCCGGTGCACCAAGCACCAGGCTGTATTATAACCACATTCAACCGCAGCATGCTTCCCCCACCCCCACCCCTACAACTTTGAGCCCTCCATTAGGGCCGGAGAGTCATCTGGTCAATCCCTCCAGGCAACACTGGGTAAATCTGTCCCTCTTGCTGGCGGGTCTCAGCTTTGGCGACAGGAACGCAGGGAACTGTCTGCAGCTCCCCCGCGTGGCCTCTAGATGGCGGGGTCGAGCATTGTTTATTTCTGTGCACTTCGTGGCCAGGGCTGAGGATGGACAAATGGGCCGAAGGGAGGGACAAAGGACGAGAATAAGGGCAATGATAAGAGGTGCCCGAGGTGATTGCCTCCCCCAGAGCCTCTCGTGGGAATGCAGATTGTAAAAACGGCTTCCATTTTCTGCGGCCTCGCTGTGTACTTTGCACTATGCTGAACACTTTCTACCCAGTAGCTGGATTGAGTCTCAAAAAACCCTTATGTGGCAGACCCAAGGCGATGGTTACAGGTGGGGAATTAGAGGCTCAGAGTGTCACCCGGTTATAAGAGGTAGGGCGTGGATTTGAACCTAGGACGCCTGTGCTTCTGCTCTAACCCACTCTGCACCCCCAGTCCTGAGCAAATGCCTGGAAGGGCTGGGAGAGCCCCAAGGGGCGTGTCAGAGAAACACGCCAGGCCGACTCGCTGAGCTTCTCATCATTCAGTGCTTGACAAATTGCTTTTACTTCCCTCTCTAGAAGTTCAGAATCCGCAAAGGCAGACTTGGCGTGACAAGGATAGGAGACTTGTCCCTGCAGGATATGAAGAAGGTCCCTCCGCTGGCCCTCATAGAGCTGACCGCTCTCTGCGACGTCCTGGGCTTGGACCTGAAGAGGAACAAGGCTGGGAAGTGGAAGGCAGCAGGTCAGCCACCCCAGCACAGCAACAACTCTGCGACCAATGTCCTGGCTTTCTCCCCTGGGGAGTGACATGGGGACTCTCCCACCAAGACAGGCTTCTGTATTTCTTCTGGTTATACTATTTTTTTTCTCCATATGAAAACAATTCCTGCCTATTGTAGGGAATTTGGAAATAAGGTAAAATACAAAAAGGAAAACTACAATTCAGATATAAGCACTGTTAACTTTTAGTGTATTATCTGCCTTTGTGTGTGTGCCCTTTTTCACTTGAATTTTTTTGTTTTGTTTTGTAGTTTTTGTTCTTGCTTTTTCTCAGTCTGATCTCAAACTTCTGAGCTCAGGAAATCCACCTGCCTCAGCCTCCTGGAGTGCTAGGATTACAGGCGTGAGCCACCGCACCTGGCCCTTTTACACTTAATATTATAGAATTATGGACATTTCTCAGTTGTTGTATCATTTGGTGATTGCCATGATAATGCTACATAACAAACAACCCCCAAACTCTTACTCTTGCCCACATGTTTGTGGGCAAACTGGTGGTTTGGCTGATCTAGGCTGGGCTTGGCTCTAAGCTGTTGGCTGGGTCTAGGTTGGCCTCACAGGTCTAGAGCATGTTCTCATGCTGATAGCAGAAACGTGGAGGGTAAACCCTATCACACCATAGTAGGTTACCACGCCATGGTTCCAAACTAGTCACATGGCCGAGCCCAAAGCAAGGGATGAGGAAGTACACTCCGCTGCTCAAATGGGAAAAATCGCAAATTCACAGGGGAAAGAGTGTGGATACAAGGAGGGGTAATGAATTTGGAATACATAATAGTATCATTTACCACAAGTATTACACATTCTTTGAAAAACATAACTTTTTTAATTTTAATTTTTTTTTGTTTGAGACAGTTTCACTTTGTCACCCTCTGTAGAGTGCTCTGGCATCACAGCTCATAGAATCTCAAACTCTTGGGCTCAAGCAATCATTTTGCCTCACCCTCCCTAGTAGCTAGGACTATAGGTGCCTGCCACAATGCCCAGCTAGTTTTTAGAGATGGGATCTTGCTCTTGCTCAGGTCTTGAACTCATGAGCTCAAATAATCCACTTGCCTCAGCCTCCCAGAGTGCTAGGATTACAGGTGTGAGCCTCCGCGCTTGGCCTGAAAACATGACTTCTAATCACTGCCCTATTTTCTTCCTTATGGATGTATTCTAATATATCTTCCCATTTCCCTAATAGTGGGCATTTATTGTGCCCATGTTTTTCTTATTATAAAACACACTCACAATTGCTGTACATATAACTTTGAATGCATCTAAGATTATTTTAGAATAGTTATGAATTAAGTTCTTGATACATATTGCCTTTCAATACTATATGAGAGTGTTCATTTCACTGCATCACTGTCAACATTACACATCGCAATTTTTTGCTTCTTTCTCCATAGAGGATCATTCTATAAGAAAGACCAGAGGGAAGGGTCTGGGATGGGTGCTGAAGGGAAAAAGAAGAAAGTTGTAGAGGAGATGTGGAAGGAGAAGTTTTCCCCAAGAAGACTTCAACCCAGGGTGGTTGAGGAAGAACTAGAGAATATATTTCTCAGGAACTTGGCCCTTAGCCTGCCCAGCACTCCCTGGAGCAGTAGAACATTTCCATACCTCTGTATCCAGCTGAGATTTTTGGTTCTGTGACACATCTAACATTTTGTTGTGGAAGAGGCCAAATGTTCTGCTCAAGAGCTGTGGAGAAGGGCCAGGTGCGGTGGCTCACGGCTGTAATCCTAGCACTCTGGGAGGCCGAGTTGGGTGGATTGCCGAGCTCCCAGGTCTGAGACCAGCCTGAGGCAGAGTGAGACCCGTCTCTAAAAATAGCTGGGCGTTGTGATGGGCACCTGTAGTCCCAGCTTCTTGGGAGCCCAAGATTGGGAGGTGGCTGTGAGCTGTGACACCACTGCACTCTACCAAGGGCAACAAAGTACAACTCTGTTTCAAAAAAGAAAAAGAAAATGCTGCGGAGAAGTTTGGGTTTGGCTGTCCTCTAGAGAGTTCAGTCCTTTCGGAGGGAAAGGGGTCTGACTCTCGCTGCTGAGATCTTGCAGGTGGGAGCCCGACTGTCATTCCAGAAAGTGAAATTGCAGCTTCTGCTCTCCTGACTCCCTGCAGAAACTCGCCTCTTTGGTGTGCCTCTCGACAGTCTGCTGGAAGCTGACCACAAAGTCCTCCCCAGCGCACAAGTCCCACTGGTCCTTCAAGCTGTGAGTCGCCCACTCTGTGGGCTTATTTAACCCTTCAGAGGCTGCCTGTGGGCTCCATTTTGGGGAGCTGTCCAGCACTGGGGTATGGGCTTTGGAATCAGGCAGACCTGGGTTCAAATTCTGGCTCCGGCACCTGCTGGCTCAGAGACCTGGGGTGGGTTTTGAACTCCCAGGGACCTCCCTTTCAACATCTATAAAATGGAATTATATAATAACAGTTTCTTCCTCAGATTAATGACCAAATGAGAAAAATGTATATAAAACTCTCAAAATGCCTGGTTTGTGGAAGTGGTCAAGGAAACGACTATTTGGTGGTGGGGTTGGGGGAACTTTGCTGCTGGTGTTCTCCTCTTCTGCGCTTTCCTGGGAGATAAACACGCCAGTTTGACTCTCACCTTTTTTTTTGGAGACAGAGTCTCAAGCTGTTGTACTGGGTAGAGTGCCATGGCATCACAGCTCACAGCAACCTCTAACTCCTGGGCTTGAGTAATTCTCTTGCCTCAGCCTCCCAAGTAGCTGGGACTACAAGCACCCATCACAATGCCGAGCTACGTATTTTTTTGTTGCAGTTGTCATTGTTGTTTTAATTGGCCCCGGCTAGGTTCGAACTCGCCAGCCTTGGTGTGTGTGGCTGGAGCCCTATCCACTGAGCTACGGGTGCTGCCTGAATCTCATCTTTTTGTGGCTACTGGATTAAATGTCCGTTTTGTTCTCTGATAGCTGCTGTCTTGTTTGGAAAAGAAAGGGCTGGACGTGGAAGGCATCCTCAGGGTGCCTGGATCCCAGGCCAGGGTCAAGGTAATGGTTTGGCTTCCCCCACTTCACCAAAGCTACCACTCCCCATTCACCCATGTGTGTATGAAACTGGGACAGAATCCAGCCAGTCCCTGGCTGGTTGCTGTTCTGTCTTTGGTCTCTGGTGAGTCATGGGATTCTGGGAGAGTTTGAGAGAGTGGAGGTGGCATGTTACTATGGTGGCTGGAGTTGGACTATTAACATCTATTGAGTGGAGGCCTGTACTCAGTGACTCCCATGCGCTAGGCCATTTAATCCTCACATCAGCCCCACGAGGGAGGCGCCATTGTGGTCCCCACTTTGCAGATGAGGAAAGAGGAACCAAAAATGCAGTCGTGCAACTTCTACTGGACCATCTGCATTTTTATGCCCCTCCTTCCTGTAGGGGCTGGAACAGAAGCTGGAGAGAGACTTCTACACTGGCGTTTTCTGCTGGGACGAGGTTCATCACAACGATGCCTCCGATTTGCTCAAAAGATTCATCCGGAAGCTGCCAACGCCTCTGCTCACCGCCGAGTACCTCCCGGCCTTCGCTGTGGTGCCCAGTGAGTGTGCCGGAGCCCTTTGCCATGGGGCGGAGGGTTGGAAGTCACGGGCTGTGGTTGGGGGGTATGAAGACAGGGCTCCCTGTTTCCAGGAATGTCTGTTCCCTGTGACCTCGAGCTGATGCAGGAGGAAGTGTGTGTGAGCACGTGTGCCCAATGAGTGTGTATATGCATGTGTGGATATGCACAGGTGTGCACGTGTGTGATGTGATGGGGGAGAAGAGGAGGCTAACGTGCACCACAGTCCTTATTAGTCCCCGCATAGACCAGCACACCAGGTTCCTTCACCCTTTTATTATTATTATTTTTTGAGACAGAGCCTAAAGCTGTCACCCTGGGTAGGGTGCCGTGGCATCACAGCTCACAGTAACCTCCAGCTCCTGGGCTCAAGCGAGTCTCCTGCCTCAGCCTCCCAAGTAGCTGGGACTACAGGCACCCACCACAATGCCCGGCTATTTTTTGGTTGCAGGGGTCAATGTTGTTTGGCAGGCCCGGGTTGGATTCAAACCCGCCAGCTCAGGTGTACGTTTTGCTGGCGCCTTAGCCGCTTGAGCCACAGGCACCGAGCCTCTTTTTTTATTATTTTAATAGATTTAAGGGATACAGATTGAATTCTGTTACATGGATAAATTGTGCTGTGGTTTCTTCACTTCCTGACATCCCCGAGTTGAGTTTATGAGGTCTGTAACAGGGTGTCTGTGGGTACACGTGGGGTGCGCATCCATCTACGTGCATGGCCACGATTGCTGCGTGTCGGATGGACCCCTCTGTATATTTTTTGTTTTCAGTTAGGGTCTTGCTCTGTTGCCCAGGATAGACCACAGTGACATCATGATAGCTGTGAGCAACCTCAAACTCCTGGACTCAAGGAATCCTCCTGCCTTAGCCTCTGGAGTAGCTGGAACTATATATGCCTGCCACCACACCTGGCTGATTTTTCTATTTTTTGTAGTAAGAGGATCTTGCTCTGTTGCTCAGGCTGGTCTCAAATTCCGGTCCTCAAGTGATTCTCCTGCTTCAGGCTTCCAAAGTGCTGGGATTCTAGGCGTGAGCACCATGCCCACCCCCTCTCTCTTTCTATCCTGCATGAACGTGGTCCTGTCTGAACTTCCTCACAATTCGCAGCATGCAAACACAGTCACTTCTACTTTTTTTTTTTTAGATAGAGTCTCACTGTGTCACCCTCAGTAGAGTGCCATAGTGTCACAGCTCACAGTAACCTCAAACTTTTGGGCTTAGGCGATTCTCTTGCCTCAGCCTCCCAAGTAGCTGGGACTACAGGCGCCCGCCACAACACCCAGCTATTTTTGTTTTTTTGAATGTCATTGTTGTTTAGCAGGCCCGGGCTGGCTTTGAACCCGCCAGCCCCCGCCCGGTGTATGTGGCTGGCACCCTAACCACTGAGCTAGGGACTCCAAGCCATTTCTACTTTTCTCAAAAGAATAAAGCAACCTGCCTGAGCTCCCCCTTGTGTCACTTGTGACCTTGAGGACTTCTCTCTCTCTCTTCTCTAAAAAGCTTCAGCGTTCAAGCAGTCTGATTTCTACCTGCCAAGGGCCTTTGCTTCTCACAGCCAGGTTTAAAAATGTAAACCAGGCCGGGGGAAGCGGTATGCATTTGCAGTGCCAGCACTTTCAGAGGCTGAGGTGCAAGGAGTGCCTGAGGCCAGGAGTTCAAAATCAGTCTGAGCAACATAGCAAGACCCTTTCTCTAAAAGAATTTTTTTAATTAGCTGGGTATGGTGGTGGGTGTCCCAGCTACTCAGGAGGCTGAAGCAGGAGGATCAGTTGGCCCCAGAGTTCAAGGCTGCAGTGAGCTGTGAGGATGCCACTGCACTTCAGCCTGAGTGACAGAATGAGACCTTTCTGAAAAAACAAAAAAACAGTAAATCAGATGACATCCCCATGCTGCTTCCCACCCTCCATGGCACTCTTGTAAGAAGATATCACTCCTTACAGGGCCAGTGATACGGCTCACACCTTGCCTGTCTCTGACCATTCTCCTCCTGGCCCTGTCTCCCCACATCATGCCAGGCTGGCCTGCTTTGATGTCTCTCTTCCCCTCCCTGGAACCTCTACTTTGCTCTTCTTTCTGACTAGAACCCCATTCCCCACCCCCAATTTGGCTGCTTCTTGCTGTTTAAATATCAGCCCAGTGTCGGCACCCTGGGGAGGCCTTCCCTAACCCTGCATGCTACAGTGCCTGCCCAGCCTATGTAATGATGTAATGATGTTATTACTCTGTTTTATTTTCCCCATAAGGTGAATCAGTGTCTGGAGATATTTAGTTGTTTCTTTGCTTGTTTATTGTCTGTTTCTTGCCTGAGACGTGAGCTCCACAAATCCGTAATCTTATCTGCTTTCTTCACTGCTATGTCCCAGGTCCCTGGACTGGAGCACGATGCCTGATAGGTACTTGATAGATTTCGAACCCGGCCCCGGCCAAACTGCAACCAAAAAATAGCCAGGCGTGGTGGTGGGCGCCTGTGGTCCCAGCTACTTGGGAGGCTGAGGCAAGAGAATCGCCTAAGCCCAAGAGCTGGAGGTTGCTGTGAGCTGTGATACCATGGCACTCTACTGAGGGCAACAAAGTGAGAGTCTGTCTCTAAAAACAAAAAAAAGAAAGTGAGTGAGTGAATGCGCCATGGAATCCTAGTGACTAAGCCCTGGGTGCTCGGCCTCTTTGTCCTGCATGTGTTGATTCTGGTGATTCTCTAGGGTCCAGCTAGCCCTCAGCTGATAGGGCTGGTCTGGCTCGAATGAACTCTTTCTTTGAATTCTATAACTGTCATCCCCTTCTTCTCCCTGGAGATTCTGACTGAGACATGGGTCAGCTTTTCCTTTTAATCCTTTGAGGGTTTCATTAAACCTTCTGTCCCGGACAGTTGAGCTGTCTGTCTGTCCTCCTATGGGCGAGTTGCTGGCCCACTGCATTTCTGACCCTGGGCTGTAGCTCTTCAACAGTATGTCTGGGTGTGTGCGTGGCACATGCCAGTGTGTTTCCTTTTTTCTTTTCTTTTTGCAGTTTCTGGCTGGGGCTGGCGCCCTACCCCTCTGAGCCACAGGCTCTGCCCCCAGTGTGTTTACTTTTTATTCACAAAGTATAGAGAGTCAGCCTCTGAGCTGCCAGTACACCAGGAAATAGTTCCAGGCCTTATGACAACAGGGTTCCTGGCCATCCCTGGGCTTTCCAGCTCTGGAATTCCCCCAAGAGGAGGCCAGACGGAGGGAGTGTCCCCTGGAGACTGAGGCCTCCCCCTTCCCACAGACATCCCCGACCTGAAGCAGCGTCTACAGGCTCTCCACCTGCTCATCCTCCTCCTCCCGGAACCCAACAGAAATGCCTTGAAGGTAAAATTACCCTGAGAGGCCCCCACTGTCATCTCAGCCCACACAGTCTGGTTCCAAATGTGCTTGTTCGTTCATTCATTCATTCAACAACTATGCCAGGTGCTGGGGGCAGGGAGGACCCATGCAGACCTGCCTGGGACTTTTTTCTTGAAGAAAGCAGCTGAGTCCTGAAAGGGAACGGTCCCAGCCATAGTGGGCACTCCAGAACATGTATCCTACATGGTGCTAGCAGGTGTCACAGGGGAAAGGGCTCTGTGTCCCAATAAGATGGGTAAACATGGAGTTAGTGAAACAAAGGATGATTGTCCTGCAGGACTTCTCAGAGCCTTCGAAATGCCAAGGCTTTGTGAACCACCAGGTGGAATGAGAGCATTTTCCAAACTCAGTTGATCCTGGGCCTCTTTTGTTGTGGAAAGCATTGCGTGGTACTGGTGTTCCATGGGGGACCAGGTGGAGAAGCAAGCCCTTAAGGAATTCCCACCATATTCTGTGCAAATGGGTGCTCAGGGCTGAGTGCTGGGGAACAGACATGGCTCAGCTCCCTGCAGACTCCTGACTGTTCTTGGATCAGATTCAAGATGTGCCTCCAAGGTGAGCCTGGGAGGGGACCTTCCTTTTTAGTAAATTGTGGATGATGATAGCATCTTGTCTGATTGTTACAGAAACTATAAGAGCTCACACATGAGAAATCATGGAGTAGAAGATGTGGGACTTTGTAGGGGCTCAACCTATGCCCTTCCTTCCTTCTTCCCTGCCCCCTCCCTCCATCCCTTCTCCCATTTCCCATTCAGACTTCCTTCATTTCTTCTTTCCTGTCTTTTTTTTTTTTTTTTGAGACAGAGTCTCACTGTGTAGCCCTCAGTAGAGTGCGGTGTTGTCACAGCTCACAGCAACCCCAAACTCTTGGGCTCAAACGATTCTCTTGCTTCAGCCTCCCAAGTAGCTGGGGCTACAGGTCCCTGCCACAACGCCCGGCTATTTTTTGTTGCTGTTGTTGCAGTTGTCATTGTTCAGCTGGCCCGGGCTGGGTTCAAACCCACCAGCCTGAGTGTACATGGCTGGTGCCCTAGCCACTAAGCTTCGGGCACCACCCAGTTCTTCTTTCTATCCATCCGTCTTCCTTTTTCCATCCATCCTCACCCATCCACCCATCCATTCATATTTCTTCTTCTTTTCATTCTTCTATCCCTTCCTCCCTTCTCCACATAATGGCTGTGCGGCCCTTGGCCCATTCTCCAAGCGCGCTTCCTTCTCTATGCAGCAGGGACAGTAGTAAAACTACCTTGTGGCGTTGTGAGGATGAAAGGAGGCGATGAATGCATGCAAGGTACCAATGGAAGGGCCAGGAGCAAAGAACACGTAGTGAATGGCAGCTGTTTGCATCTGCCTCCGTCCTCTCAGCATCTCTGCTTCCCTATTCTCTCCCTTGCATTCTGGGAAGATCCAAAATCCAGAAAGAAGGAGGTGTCCTGGGGCTTACTGGGAAAGATCCTATTTCCAGACCTGGGGCCTTTTCTACCCGGAAGATGAATTCTGACCCAGATTTCTCATTCATCTCTGAGGGAGCAGGGAAGGGAAAGAGTTTGGGGCAGAGCAGGGGAGTGAGATGCAGTCACAGAGTGGGCTGCTGGCAAAGTGGAAGTGAACCCCCCACCACCTGCCCTCCCAGCCCCTGTTCCTTCCTGGTGCCCCCACACCGTGCATCGAGATGTTCTGGGGAAGGTGGGAGCCACCAGGGATGTGCTGGAATTTGAGGCAGGTTCTCTGCCCTTCCCTAGGCACTCCTGGAATTCCTCAGGAAGGTGGCGGCCCGGCAACAGCACAACAAGATGACTCTATGGAACATTGCCTCAGTGATGGCCCCTAATCTCTTCCTGCACCAAGGGCGGCACCCTAAAATCCCCAAGGGTCAGGAGAAGCAGCTGGCAGAGGGGGCAGCCGAGGTGGTGCAGATGATGGTGCACTACCAGGACCTGCTGTGGACGGTGAGTGCCACTGGGCACGGGCAGAGGGACGGGTGTCCCTCCAGGCAGCATGGGCAAGCCCTCGGGAGCAGCTGGCCTCCAGGATCATTGGCACCAGCTTTTCAAGTCCCTCATGTGTCCCTTCCAGGACCTTTTTTGAACTCTATGCACAGGCCAGGGTTTCCTTCCTCCCTCACCTTAGTGTTACCGGAAAGGTGTCTACACTTTTCACCTCCACTGCTCTATCGCTCAGTCAATCTGCTGCCATCTGGTCTACCTGAGCTCCCACAAAGAATTCCACAAAACCCCACCCTGGAGGCTCAGGATTACAGGGCCTGCCTAAGAATCACTCCTGCCCCCACCATCCACATTGCCCTGTAACAGACAACAGCAAGTTGGGGGCAAGAGCAGGGGCAGAGGCCTCTGTGGCATCAGCTTGCACAGAGCCGACATGAGCGGCAGCGCTGCGGAGACCCCCCAGGACTCGAGACTCCCACGAACACCCCTGAGCAGGCCACTTCCTCACGTGGAGCTGTGTAGCCTCTTCTCTCCATCTGCCTGTTCATCCTTCCTTTTAGTCTCCCATCCAGCCCCTCTCCTACTCACCCGTCTATTTATCCATCCATCCATCCATCCATCCATCCACCCACCCACCCACCTACCCACTTACTCATCCACCCGCCCACCTTCGTTCCCTCCCTCCCTCCATCCATAAAGTCACCAGGTTATAGATTTCTTATTCTGGAAACCAGTACGTGAAGCTGGTTCCTGTTTCTGAAGCTCTACTCAGTTCCTCCCCCAACCCCACCCAGGTGGTTCTCCAAAGGCATCTTGGCCTTCACACCTCTGAGTTCGGCTTCTGCAGTGTCCTCTGCCTGGAAATCCCTCCCCTTTTTCTTGACAGGGCAGAAGCCTGGAGCCATCTCCTCACTCTCCAAGACGGCCCTCTGTAGAAAGCCCCTGGTTCTCCCCCCTTTCTGCTCTGGGCACAGCTCTCTGAGATAATGGCATTCTCAGACACATTGGATTCGCATACATTTTTATTGGAGGGGATTTTTAAAATTCCAGAAACTCCTAAATGCCTTCTCGTTATAAAAGCTTCAGAGGAGACAGAAGTAGATAAAGTGAAAGGGAAGAATTCTCCCACTCCTCCTGCTCCTCTGTATTAGCACCTTAATTAGGTGACACCCACAGAGCAAAGAGAAGACCTGGGCTCTACCTGGTTCTGTGCGACCCTGGGACACACGCGCGCTGTTATCCAGATCCGGGCAGTCTGGGTTCTGCTGCGTCTGCTGAGTTAGGACTGGACAGAGGCATGTGTTGATCTGGAGGTCTCTGTAGGGACTCCCCAGTGTGGACTGACTGGGGGTTCTCAAAGCTGGAGCCCACTCCTGGTGTGCTCTGCCTGAGCGTGCCAGAGAGCAGCCGTCCCTCAGCAAATGCGGGACTCTCCGGACTCCACGGAGGACACCGCTGTCCCCCACGCCTCAGGGTGGGCTCTACTCGCAGGGGCGGGGACTCCAACCCTCTTTAGGGGCTCAGTGGCCCC
The DNA here is from genome assembly GCA_963574655.1 of Perodicticus potto. NCBI lineage: Eukaryota > Metazoa > Chordata > Mammalia > Primates > Lorisidae > Perodicticus > Perodicticus potto. Next base: position 14,686 of record CAUYRH010138410.1, read on the forward strand.
CTCCTTCAGCCAAACTGTGCTTCAGTGCCAAGTTCAACAGACAGGTGTTTGCAAGCCCTGTGCGGGATGGGATGCTGGGGCAGGGACGAGGCCGCCGCCTCTGCCTCTCCTCCCCAGCAGCCCCTGTGAAGATTTGCTTCTTTCTGGCCAGGTCGCCTCTTTCTTGGTAGCCCAGGTGCGAAAACTGAACGACAGTCGCAGCCGGCGCCCCCAGCTCTGCGATGGGGGCCTCAAGACTTGGCTGCGGAGGATGCACGCAGACAGGGACAAGACGGAGGGCGGTCCGGAGGCGGTGAGTGGCCCTTGACCCGCGGATGGAGAAAGGGCGGGAGACACTTCCAGGCTGCCGGGTACGACCGACTAGGGCCACCAGGGGGCGCCCCGGTGCCGCGCAGCGAGCAAGGAGGCGGCGTTTCGGAAGGGAAGGGTCACCGACCGGCCGAGGAAGGAGGCACCCGGAGTGGCCCCGGCGCCTCTCCTGGGAGGCATCTCTCCAGTCCCATTTTTAGGCAGCCCCTTGAGCGCCTGGCCGAGGGTTGGGAAAGTGAGGGTCGCTTTGTGGGGTGGAGGATGGTTGGAACTGGGAGGGTGGAGTAGCAGGGGAGGGCCTTCCAATGAGTGTTCCTGGGGGAGAGTCCTGAACCTGAATCTTTACCAAGCTCAGACGGGAGACCTTGACCAAGTGTTGGGTCTGCACCCCGTGTAATATGTGTGGGTGGTGAGTCTTTATATAAACTTACCTGCGTGGCTGTGCCCTGCTATTGTGTGTGGGTACCAGTTCACATTCGCAGGCACGTTTCTATACCTGTGTGTGTGTACCACACAACGGGGATCTCATGTATGCGTGTATGTGTGCATCCTGTGGTTATTTTAGTGTCGGCATGGGTGTCAGTGTGCACGTATGCAAGCTTATGCACGTGTTCGAATTCCAGCCATGCACCTGGTGCCAGTGCATATGGGTCTTTCTCTCTGCAGACTCTCAAGGTGGCAAAGATCCAGGTAGCCTGGCCTACCAAGGACCCCCTGAAGGTGCCTCTGACACCTAGCACCAGAGTGGCCCACATCCTGCTACAGTTCACAGAGCACCTAGCCCCAGGTTCAAAGGGTCAAGAGGACAAAGAGGATGCGGACAGCCTCCTCCCACGGTGAGGGGCAAGGGATGGGCACAGGGAGTGGACAGCACTCAGAGCCCTGGGCCTGGTTTTTGGCCTTTGGCCTTTCCTTTTCTGGGGTGGTCAGACAGCTTCTCCAGCCTTCGAGAGCTCCGTGGCTCCAAATAATAACCATCATGGCCACCACTTACTCGTTCATTCAGGTGTCTCAGGGATGCCTGTGTTGGCCGGGCACCACGCGGAGAGCCCTGAGAAGAACAAGCAGAGGCCCCGGTCTCACACGCTCATAGCCCTGTGGGAGAGAGGGTCATAGACAAGTAGTTGGGGAGTGAATATCAGGTTACGAACTATTAGGTTTATAAGGAATACAAGGAAGAATATGAATGTAAAACAAGGTACCCGGTGAGTCTGGGGAAAGAGTGAGGCTTCCAGGCACAGAGAACTGCACTGGCCAAGGTCCTAAGGCAGCAGATACGAGCTGGGCAGAGAGCTGGAGCAGCCCGTGGGCTGATATATGCGGCTGCCATTCCCGGATGCAGCCTAAGTCCTCAGGAGCTCCATCTTGGGGTTGGCACAGGTCCTCAGCAAGAGTCTGTTCCAGTTCCTCCTTGAACAGATGGGAAAACTGTGCCCCGAGAAGAGAAGGGGTATGCCTTGGGGCCACGTGGCAAATGGGAGGCAGATCCTAGAATTGAATTCAGGATACCCATAATTATCATACAATAATTATATGACACTCATACATAATCATACAATATCCCTAATCTGTCTCGACTCAGATCTGCCCCTCATAGCAGGCTCTTGTCCCCATCTGTCACCCTTCATCCCACTGCCCTTGCAACCTCCATTCTGATGCCTAGTAGGAGGGGACAGTGTGATGGGTGCTGCCTCTGCCTGCCCACTGGGTGCCGAACTCCTCCACTGGCTCCAGCTCTTCCAGAAGGGCCCTTAGGCCTCTTCTCACACCTGGGGCCAAAAGTCATGAGGACTGCCCTTTCCAGGCCTGGGGGCCATGCACAAGCTGCTGACCTTGCTGCCTCCAGAAGAGGCCAACAGTTTTTCTCTGTCTTGCAGCTACAGGTTTATGGAGTCAGCCAACATCCTACTCTATGAAGTCGGAGGAAATATAAGTAAGTTTCCCTTGGGAAATGGGTACAGAGCCCAGGTCCCTGGGAGTTCTTTGACTTTGAAGGCTCATTGGACTCCAGAGTCCTCCTCAAGATGAGCCTTCTACTCAGACCTCTGCCTCTGGTGAAACCATGGACCCCTGGCATGAGGTCAGGGGTCAGCCTGTGCACACCTTTGAAATCCATTCTACAGTTTGGAGTTTTGCCTAGCTAGCCTCGGGCTTTTTATTTGGTGTGAAGGTGGTTAGTGCCACTAGTGAAATTAATGTCTCTGGGACACCTAGCTGAGGCAGACCTCATCCCAGGCCTGTGGGCCACGGAATCCTTAAGGAATTCTGCAAACACATGTCCAGCTCTGAGAGGTCCCTGGCCTTGTGGGAACTGAGGACGTGCAGCTGACGCATTCTCTGGAGTAGAGATCCTCAAACTTCAGCAGTCTGTCAGAATCCCCTGAGTGGGGCTGGAGAACGTGCATTTCTTTTCTTTTCTTTTCTTTCTTTTTTTTTTTTTTGAAGACAGATTCTCACTTTATCACCCTCGGTAGAGGCTGTGGCATCACAGCTCACAGAAACCTCCAACTCCTGGGCTTAGGTGATTCTCTTGCCTCAGCCTCCCGAGTAGCTGAGACTACAGGCGCCTGCTACAACGCCCGGCTATTTTTTTGTTGTTGTTGCAGTTTGGCTGGGGCCGGGTTTGAACCCGCCACCCTCGGAATATGGGGCCAGTGCCCTACCCCCTGAGCCACAGGCACCTCCCAGAAGGTGCATTTCTAACAAGTTCCCCGGCATTGCTGATGACACTTTGAGAGCCGCTGGCTGAGAAGCAGAAGCTCAGACAAGTAGCAGAGGCGTTGAGGGAGCGAAGGAGCCAGGGTGATCCACACCCTGGATGAGGCCTGATTCCCCCAGGGGGCTCTGGAACATAAATGGCATTATTTCTTTTTGAGGCAAGGAGGCTGGTGTTTGGCACTCTATATTAGTCCCTGGCTGCAGGCTGCCTGGGGGAGGTGGGCATTCCTTCCATCTTCCATCTGCAGGGGACGATTGTCCAGAGCAGCCAAGCCTCATGACCCTGCGCAGGAGATGGTGCCTCGCCCACAGAAGGGGTTTGGGAAGGGCACCAGCATCTTCCACAGCAACCCTCGAACTCCTTCGCCCCTTCTTCCCGCAGGTGAACATCGCCTGGACCCAGATGCCTACCTCTTAGATCTTTACCGTGCCAATCCCCACGGTGAGTGGGTCATTAAACAGAGCCCCACCTAAGCCCTGAGCCTCAACAAAGTGGCCCTGGATGTGTCACCCTTGTCCCTACTGGCTCTGTACCCAGCGTGGAAGGAAAGGTTTTGAAGGCGAAGGTCTGGGTCTTTCTCCAAGTTGTCCTTCTCTGAAATACCTCTCAGATCTGGGAAAGGACTCAGTGCTGTCTCCCACTTTGTAACCATTTGGACAATGCCCTCACTTCCGTCCACTCCCCAGCCCTCACAGGGGTCAGCTCTCATACCAGCCTTGCTGCATGACACCACCACTTGGGCACTTGGGGTTTTGTTCTCAATTTTCAAAACCAAGGAGAATTTAAAAAAGCAGCATCTCTATGAAGAGGTAGTTGGGTTTTTTTCCCAGGAAAAATTGCTTTGGAAGTGTCCCTACTGTGTATAATTAGCAAAAGCACAAGAGATGAGGCCAGGAGAACTCTATGACCTTGGGCAAGCTCCTTGCCCTCTCTGAGTCCTTTAAAGATAAGTCTTTCAAAGATAAAGGGGGTCAGGTTGCAGGGATGGGGAGCAAACATTGTAATCATGGACACTCCTAAGAGAACTGGAGAGAAGAGAAATTCCCTTCACACTCATGTTTTGAATGTTGGTTTGTACAATCTTGTCATTTTGTAACATATTTCAATTGTTTAGATATTAAAGGCACAACAAATTAAATGTTACTTTTACTTCGTTTAAATTTTTCCCCCTAATCCAGCATTCACTGGGTGTTGTCCTTCCAGGGAGTTGACAGGGACTTTGATGATGAGAGCATCTTGCTCTGGCCATTGTGGTCTGGCCATGCCTTGAACCTGCAACCACCAGAGTAGCCAGGAAGAGAACTTGGAGCAGGGAGGGACAGAGTGATGACAGCAGCTGCTGAAGGGTAGGGGTGCTGCAGGGACAGATTCTCTGAGATCTTCCAGACCACCCCTTTCACCTCCTATGGCCCCAGATCTCTTCCCTGCCCTACGCCTATCTCCTCAGGGTAGGGGAAGCCTCTTTATTTGTTCATTCAACAATGAATTTATTGTGCATTTAATATATGCCAAGAGATTTAGAAATTTAATTTTCACAATAATCCAGTGTCTTAGGGGTTCTTCCAGAAGCAGAATGTGAGGCAAAGATGCAGGTGCAGATAGTGAACCCAGAAAACACAAGAGAATTGGGATATAAGAGAAAGAAGGGGAGGCAGCCCATAAAAGGCAGCATTATCAAGTAAATCACGACTGTGGGCAACTAGAGCTCAATTCTACTGGGTAACTCTGAGAACTAATGCGATAGATGTTCATCAGAGTGGTCCCCACCCAAGGAGCAAGGGAGCTGGGATGTTTACTCAATTCCTCTTGAGTCATGGGTTGAAGGATGCTCCTGAGCAGGGTGGGTGTTGGTTCCCTGGCACTTCCGGCCTGCCTGAGCACAGGCTTAGGGCTGCAGTAGCCATAGATAGTCCTTGAGTAAAGGGATACAGATGCTGTTGATTAGAAGTTGGCCACTGTAAACTGAAATGGCACTTGATAAAAGGGCATGGGTGGGCATTCATAGTATCTGCTTCACCCTGGAAGGTGATGAGGATCACAGGGGTGGTTGTGATGGTGGTGGTGGTAATGATGATGATGGTAATGATGGTGATGATGATGTTGAAGTTGGTGATGATGATAGTGATATGATGATGGTGATGATGATATTGAAGTTGGTGATGATGATAATTATGGTGATGATGGTGATGATGATGATGATGGCGATGATGATGATGGTTATGGTGATAATTATAGTGATGATGGTGGTGGTGGTGGTGATGATGGTGGTGATGATGATGGTGATGGTGGTGATGATGGTGATGGTGATGATGATGGTGATGATAGTGATGATGATGGTGGTAATGGTGGTGGTGATGGTGATGATGAGGGTAATGATGGTGGTGATGGTAATGGTGATAACTTCCAATCCCATCCTGCCAGAATA
>CAUYRH010138411.1:0-10753 GCA_963574655.1 Perodicticus potto
GGGCCCGCCAAACAGCAATGGTGGCTGCAACCAAAAAATGGCCAGGCGTTGTGGCGGGCGCCTGTAGTCCCAGCTACTTGGGAGGCAGAGGCAAGAGACTTGCTTGAGCCCAGGAATTGGAGGTTGCTGTGAGCTGTGATGGCACAGCACTCTATCCAGGGTGACAGCTTGAGGCTCTGTCTCAAAAAAAAAAAATGCTCCCTTATGGGCGGTGCCTGTGGCTCAAATGCCGGAGGTGGCGGGTTCAAACCCCGCAAAAACTGCAAAAAAACAAACAAACAAAAAAAAAACAATGCTCCCTTATTATTTTGCTTAGTCTCATGTTCAAAACAGCTTCACTTCTTGGCCCCAATTTACACATAACCGTTACCATTAACTTAATAGATTCCAGTGAATAATTTCAAGCTTCCTGCTATGATTAACTTAGCATTTACTCCAGCTTCTGGGTCAGATGCCTCTCAGTCTGTGGTGAAGGGCCAGATTTCTTTTTATTTCCAGCTTATTGCAGACTAATGCTTAGATTGAATATAATAAAAACTGAGTTTCTAGAAAAACAAAACCATGGCCAGGTGCAGTGGCTCGCATCGGTAATCCTAGCACTCTGGAAGGCTGAGGTGGGTAGAGTGCTTGAGATCAGGAGTTTGAGACCAGTCTGAGAAAGAGTGAAACGCTGTTTCTAAAAATTAGCCATGTTTTGTGGTGAGCACCTGTAGTCCCAGCAACTCGGGAGGCTAAGGCAAAAGGATCACTTGAGCCCAAGAGTTTGGGGTTGCTGTGAGCTAAGACGACACCTTACCACTCTACCCTAAAGTGATAGAATGCGACTCTGTCTAAAAAAGTAATAATAACAAAAAAGAAAGAAAAAGAAAAAAATAAGGGAAAAATCCCCAAATCTTACAAAAGCATACAAAATAATCTACATTTTTGTTGTATTTAAAAATATAAAACTACATTTTGATAAATATAATAAAAAACATACAAGGAAAAAGAATCACCACTTCCTCAATAATGACAGCTACGAAACTAAGCTCTATGAGTCAAAGCACTGTGAACTCTGTTTTCTTTTTTTCTTTTGATTACTTTTCTGAAACTTTACGTGTTTTCAGAAAAGATGTGTCTTGTCTTGACAAAAATCCAGAGAAGCTTGATTCACCATCCATAAATAGGATATTTACTTCCCTAATTTAGCTAATAATGTTAAACTATGTTTAATGTTAAAGCAGGTTTTTTAAAAAATTTAAATAACTAATAACTTTTAAAAAGAAATCTTACAGTCTCTCAGATTACTATACACCTTATACACATTTTGGTCACAGCTAAAAAGTTAGCCTAAAATGCTCTGGGTTGTAACTTGTGGGTCCTGCTGTGCGTGCACAGCAGACCAGTCACAGTGCAAACTCTCACCCCGTTCAAAAGGACGCGTTTGGGACGCAGCCATGTCAAATGCTCTGCAAGTTTGTAAATCATGGCAACTTCTATCCTTACACAGTTTGCGGGTCAGCAATAGTGTGTTGCCCATTGCTGTAAATAATTTTTGATCGTGTAAAGTTGTTAAAGAAGAAAGTTTCAGCTGGGCATGGGGGCCCTCACGGTCTCCCAACACTTTGGGAGGGCGAGGAGAGAGCATCGCCCAAGTCCGCAAGTTCAAAACTAGTCCAGGCAACATGGCAAGACCCATCTCTACAAAACATTTTTTAGAAATTAGCTAGGCACAGTGGCACATGCCCGTAGTCCCAGCTACTCAGGAGGCTGAGGGAGGAGGATTGCTTGAGCCCGGGAGTTTGAGGTTGTACTGAGCTGTGTTCTCACCACTACACTGCATCCTGGGCAACACAGTGAGACTCTGTCTCTAAAATTATAAGAAGAAGAAAATACAATGGATGCCTTCTTTGGGCTGGGTGGCTATTTTATTTTAGACCTCTAAATAAAAACCTTTAGTCCATGACCTGAATAGCAAGAAGCAGCCAGCCATCTGAAGCACAGCAGAGTATTCGGAACAAAGACAGCCTCAAATTTTTGCAATTCAATAGAAAATAGAACATTAACTAAAAGAGACTTATCACAGAAGCAGCAAAACAGAAAGATAAAGTAATGTGGACTTCAGCTAACTGCTGACAGGGCCAAAATGAGAAGTTTCTCGTGTAGTGGTTTTTCCATTATATAATTTTATAGCCAGTCTCTTATTCTTGAAATTTTATTCAAGTGTGGTATGCTAATCTATCTATAATAAAACTTTTCCACTTAAAACATTTTGAAATGTTTTTTAAGAGAAACCACCACCCAGGTTGGTGTCCTGTGTTGATTTTCTGGCTGCCACACTCCCTTAGCACCCACTGTGTTCCTGAGTACATACAGAATCTCAAACTGGATTTTCTCCACTGCAAATCAAGGGTCAGGTATCCCATTGCATCCAAGTCAGGGCAGGAAGCAGCGAGTTATAAAAGCTGGACAAGATGGCCTAGGACCCACTCCCAGATCTGACTATGCCGTTCCTCCTGAGCAACATTATTTGAAGAATGCCCATAAAGCCAGAAGATCTACAGTTGTTTATTTCTTATAATTGAAACTTACTTTTGATACTTCTTTGGCAAGTTCTCTAGCCATGGTAATTTTAGGTGAGAATTGGGCCTTAATAGTTTTAAAAGACTGAGCCAGTGCCCAGGGAGCATTCTGGCTATTCTTTAGAAAGCTAATCAAAGGAAAGAGGCAGAAACTATTACTTTATAAACAGAACCAAAGCGCACAACTGGACTCCAAAGTGGCCCCACCATGAAGTTAAGCACTGCTTGAGGGTTTTTGCCGTCTGGCTTTGCCTGGCAACACTTAAAGGCCCGAGTCAATTCAGGTCATGGGTTCAATATCATCTCTCTGCGGCCTTTCCCATCCACCTACACAAGAGCAGGCATTCAGCCCAATGGAATAACAAATTTGTTGAATGGGGCACATTCCATGATCTGGAAAGACTGGAGGTGAGGATCAGTGTGGAATGCTTGACAAGGAGATGTTTGGGTAGTGATTATTGGTAATGATACAAGTAAGGACTATGAGGATGAGAAAATACTACAAAGAAATAAAGCAAGAGAAAGTCTATAATACGTCCATTGGATTAATCCATAAAGAGGTCTTCGGTGATACAGATGAGTACAATTTTGTGGCAAGAGCTGCGAGTTGAGGAGGAAAAGAAAAGAGTAGATGTACAAGGGTCAATCACGTTCCTGAAGTTTGCCTGCTGGAGAGCAGCTTGCCGTTGTTTAACATGGGAGAGACTTAAACATGTTGGACTGGTAAGAAGATACAGCCAGTGGAGAGGGAGGATTGGAGGCCACGGGAAGGGGTGGGAGGCTCAGCGAGAGGCAGCAGGGGGGAGAATCAGAGCATCACTTGAGAGGACGGGGGCTCCTCCTGCATGGGCCTAGGAGGCAAAGGAAGGCTGGATAGGATGTCTTCAGATAAAACGAGAGGTGTGAAGACAGAAAGTCACAGAAGGTGTCATCTAAAGGGCCTGCAGTGTAGTTTGTGAAGGAGAAAGCACATTTATCTGCTAGGGAGAAAGGGGTAGAGATGTTGGAGGTTTAGTTTGCTCAGGGTCCATGGGACACAGCTGCTGTAGCGGGTAGAGCTGACAGATGGATATCGTGGGACACTGGGGCAGCTCCGTGGGCCCAGCTGAAGGTCAACGATGCCCAGGAATCTAAAGGAAGTCAGTTTGATTTTTTTTCTTTTTTTGGCCAGGGCTGGGTTTGAACCAGCCACCTCTAGTATATGGGGCCGGCGCCCTACTCCTTTGAGCCACAGGTGCCACCCAGAAGTCACTTTGATTTTCACAAGCGCCATTCTGAGATCTTGTTTTAGGCCTGGAGAAAACGTACACAATTGGATAATTCTGGGGGTTATGTTTTTGCCAGTCCAGCCCAGTAGGGCAATGGAATAAGAAAGCGGAAAATAGGATTCTAAAAAAAAATAAAGATGATTGACATGACTGCCCATGGACTGTACAGGCTTTGGGGAAGGAGGTGAACACAGAAGAAACGGGTTGAGTGAACCCATTCCTCTTCTATGAATTAGAATAGTCGACAGACTACAAGTGTGTACTCAGAGCATCTGACTTTGAAATGTAATTTCAGAGTGGGAGTAGTTTAGAGGAGATGGTAAGTTTGGGCTGAGGTCACTGACGAAGGTGACTGAAATACAGGCTCTTTTAAAAACGTGCCCTCCCCACTTCTCTTTGTGTGTCATGCTCTACTGAGTACTTGCCACCTCTCCCTCTCCTAAAACTTTCATCACAACTTCCTGCAACCACACCTTTACCCTCTGTGTCTTCATAAAACTCCTTCCTAAGCCCCTGACCAAATCCAATGGACATTTTTTCTATTCTTTCATCGGTTGTTCTTTCTCTGTTTCCTCCAAGGCCTCCTCTTTCCTCAGCCTGCTTCTCAGTGGACTCCAATATTTCACTGAGTTCCTATACTGTACCATCTGCGTATTAATCCTGCCTGAATCTATCTTTATCTTTACCTGTCCCCACACGCTCAGGAGCAAACTTTCCTCCAGAGAGTGGTTCCCAGTGCATGCCTTTTGGGATATCAGAAGGTCCAAAAGATCATTTCCATAATTGTAACAAGACATAATAATAAGAAGTGTTTTGCCTTTCCACTCTCACTTTCTCTTGTGATATTTTCCAGAGATCACATGATGGATAACAAGGCAGCAGATGAAGCGCAGAAGCAAATGTGGGAATCCAGTTATCTTAACGGTTTGCAAAAATATGAAAAAATGCCATTCTTGTAGGTTTTTTGGAAATTGTTTTTCATAAAAGATATATTATTGACATGAACATATACTGGGCTTATTATTATTTTAAATAACAATAAATTTTCTCAGATTAATTTATCATAAGGTAAATACAATTACAGATATAACCTATGTAAACAAAAGTTCTTTGAGATTACACTCTTCCTTACTATGGCAAAATAATTGTACTGATGGTCCCAATTCTTCACCCTTCCATGTTATCCATGCTCTTTACTATAGAATTTTGTAGTGTTGTCCTGGTCCGATTCTGGGCTCAGCCAAAGAGCATCAGTTTGGCTGAGACCAGAATCAGACCAGGAGTTTGGCACCTGGGAATGGCAGGGACAATGGCAGAGACACCGTCTGGAGCTGCCACGCAGGGGCCACCGTTGCACACAATGCCTTCCTGGTAGCCACACCTGCACTGTTCTTTACGATCTGCTTTTCCTCTCCCGCCACAGTCTGTGTCTGACACAGCTGAACCCTATGCATGCAAGCAAGGTCAGCAAGCAGCTATCTATGTGGTCCAGGGAAGAGTGCAAAAGCACAGGAGAGCCTGCCAAGATCAACCAAGCCCAGCCTGGATCGGCTGGACCCCACAGGCTCAGGAGCAAAATACATTCTTACTGTTGCATGCCACTGAGGTTTTGCAGTTGGTTGTTACAGAGCACAATTATGAAAATAAGTAATTGGCATTATTGGCAAAATACTCTCGTATTTTGGTTGTATTGGTTGTATCCTCCAACCAGATGCAATATACTGTCATTCACTCCAATACCTTCTCTAGGTTCCCAAAGCCCTGCGTACCCACAATACATTCATAATACTTTAATTATGGGTTTTATAACTCACAAGTTTAAACAATTTATTGTGACATTTTTTGCACACTAGATTATGAGGCCCACGAAGGCTCTCCTTGGTACATAATGCGTTACTGCGCTATTTCATTCAACGAATTCCTGCCTAGCAGAGTCATTTAAAGGCCTTGAGAAACATGAGACATTCTTTTCTTTCAGAGGCTCCTCTCATTGTTATAGTAAACACACTAAAATGCATTCATATCACACTTTAAATACATTGAGGTTTGGTGTGAGTATGAAAGAAAGAAGTATTTTAAAAATAATTTTGTTCTTGAAATGATTTCTGGTTGACTATCACATATAAACAATTGTCATACAGGAAAACTGACAAGAAAATGACGAGAAATTTGAGGTCTAAGAGGAAAGCCGTGATGAAAGTAATATGTATTTTGCTGGTGGCATACCCAGATGAAATACCCAGTGAGTGACGAAAATCTGTATGCATTCAAATTCCTCCAAAACTTGCTTTATGGCGGAGAGGAAACAAATGGTTTGGCTCCAACTATTAAAGCTGAATATGGACTTCGCATCCTCTTGAGGATACACACAAAACTTAGTGTTACATCGCGGTTCAGGTCATAGATTCCGAGACAAGACAGTCTGGTTCACATTCCAGCTCTGCCTATTAACTAGCCATGTGACCTCAAGTTAATTAACTACTCTGCGCTTAAGAGTTTTAGGAGAGTAAAAGGTTAAAATTCTTAGGCAAGAGGAGAAATGAGTTAGTGTGTATTACTCTCCTCCTAGTCCAGATGAGAGCATGTTTGGAAAGACTTCCAGATGTGGAATGTGGGCCCTGAGAGCCGACAAAGAATAAAGCAGAAAGTCTACAGCGTTTTCTGAGTTACCTCCAGGGTTTGGCACCTGATAATGGCAGGGACAATGGCAGAGACGCCGTCTGGAGCTGCCACGCAGGGGCCACCGTTGCACGTGGCGCCTTCCTGGTAGGCACGCCTACACTGTTCTTTACGATCTGCTTTTCCTCCCCCGCCACAGTCTGTGTCCGACACCCTCTGGTTCAAAACAAGCTCCCGTGGCCCGGCACTCCACAACTGCCCCTTTGGCGTGTATTGTTCTCACGTTCAACCACACCTGAGAATATAGCTACGATGGACTTCCTGCTTCTGGACCTGCTGTTTTATCATTTTCCTTCATTAGCAGAGAACCTTAGGTAAATGGCTGCATCATACACTAGGGCAAACAGGTTCCTTCAAAATCTGTTAAGTGAACGGGGGAAATGTTTGACTAAGTAGGTTTGTCACTTAGAAATGTCCGTGAATTAAAAAGAAAATCTGTTTGCAGACTAAATTGCTAGCAATTCAGGTATATCTGGAGCAAGCACTTGATTATATCAAGAGTGAAAAAGCATATCACACTGTCTTCTCTTACATGAATGAATTGATGAGGAACTATGATTATACTGATTGTGTGACAAAGTAGCTTTCATATAAAAAAATAAAAATGACTTAATACACTCTCTAGTTTCAGAAATTTCTTTTTTTTAATAAAATTCTATTTAAAGTAACATTCACGATTCTTCCATTCAGGTCCACTTCTAAAACGTTTAAAGACTTTTAACAGCCTCAATGCTCAGTTTTCAACTGTTTAAGGATTTTAAAAAATGTACTGACTTTAAAAATAATTTATTAAGTAGGGAAGATTCAAAAAGGAATCTAGGTCAGTGTATCTTTGAGGCAGGGATTTAAAAAAAAAAACCCTCAATATAAATTACCAAAAGAGAAAAAGAGAGAGACATATCTCCACCCTCGAGAAAAATGTTCTAAAACCCAACATCTTGCTTTCATTTTTTTCAATCCTATGCTAGTATATCATCGTCAGTTGCTCTAATATTTAACATTTAAATTATGCTTCTGGAATTAGCTAGGTAAGCTTTTGAGAGCCAATAGTCTATGCTCTGATGCAGGTAAGAAACCCCAATTCATCTGTTCTTGGAGTATTTCGTTTCTGTGATAGCCGTTTAGTAAGGCTGAGCTCAAATCCTTCCCTGAAGAGACTGTGTGAGGTGAACAGAAGCTGCCCCGTAAGGCTCAAGTTATGCTGCACTGAAATGGCAGCCGAGCCGCTTCCTGAATTTCTATACAAGAACTTTTCAGGAGCAGGCACTGAGGACAGAGATGTGAGGAACGTCCCCAGCCAGGAGTTGGTTGAAAGTCTGGACGAAGGCAGTGTCTGCTTATGGATAGCCAGGGCCACCTGCAAACCACACAGGCACACACAGCCCCAGAAGGGAGCCAGCCTCTAAGCAATGCTCCCAGGGCTGCCACTAGCAAGTTAGGCATAGGTGACCCTTCCCCAGGTGGGTACAGCTCAGCTCCAGGTGCACAAACGCAGCCTGTGCTCTGAGCGCCCTTCTGTCTGCAGGGACAACCAGCATGGCTGCGTGTGGCAGCCCTGGGAGCACCCAGCATGGGTCCCTGCTGGTGCCTCCAATCCAGGCTTTCACCCCTGCCCTGGCTTCTCTGCGTGCACTTTCAGTTACAAATGGGAAGACAATTATTTTGAATAGTCCTACAACCAAGACTGGGTCTCATTAAGATGCTTGTGCCATGAATCAGCCCAAGAGAGTGAAAGAGTGGTTTGAGAAATGTAACTGTTTCCTCCTACAGGGATGTCATGCTGGGACTCACCGAGGTAATTTCAGCCACATGACCCAGGATGGGGACCAGTCGCTAGGTGGGGCCATGCTGTGGTTGGAGTCCAGGGCTGCGGGGCTGCTGCAATCTTCCTCTGGCTCCTGCTCCTGGACTTCCAAAGCTTTGAGCACCACTAAGGAGGACGTGCTTTTCAGTAATGCCACTGCCTCGCTCCGGCTCACCTCTGTGAGCTCGGTCCCATTCACATTCAACAAAATGTCACCTGATGGCCAGAGAAGCAGAAGCATCTTTACTGAGAATATAACGGGGCCTTCTACTTAAAGTGCAAGGGGCAGCTTGTGGGGATGTGCAGAGGGTGAGGGGGTGTCCTCAGCCCCTCATGTTCAACATGAGGTAAGCAGTGTGTGCATTCCAAGGTTCCAGTAAGTTTTGATGGGAGAAGGGAGGGAGGGAGGAAGATAAATCACCCTTGTTCACTGTTTAATCAAAGACAACCTACTTTTTCGCTCCTGTTTTGCTCCCTGTTTTTAGCACAAAGGGAAAGCACACAGCAGAAGCTCCAGCACGTGCAGGGACCCGGTGTGTGGTGGACACCTGACGAATGTGAACTGACGTGACATTGTCTGGAAAGGGGTCTACAGGAGTTAGGGAAAGTGGGCTTGGGACGGTGCTCTTGAAGAGGTGGAGAGAAGAGTTCATCACGAAGGTGAAAATAGCTAGCACTGGTCAAGCACCTGCTATGTGTAGGCCCATCTCCATCTATCCTGTCGGAGAATCCTCTCGCTTGTTCTCTTGCTGACAAGCCACGTTGTTTGGCCTCGCTGCTCTCCCACCAGCCTCTATCTGTCTCCCCTCACCCTGCTTTCTATTCTTCGAACTTCTTCCTCCTGTTTTCCTGTCTCCCTTTGCTCATTATTGTTTTATAGAGAATGACCACAGCAGGAGCAAAAAGACAAGAGGAGAAAGATGGGGAGGGCTTGAGTCCTTTCTGACCCATGCACTGGGTGACTAAACCCCCCACCGCACCACCCCCAAGGGCTCCTCCAGCTGAGCAGCTGGACTTCGGAAACTTCACATTTTATCTCTTGAATCTGGACCTTTATGACATGAGATAATCCTGCGTCCATCTGAGCCAACCCTTCCTATGAGTTGACAACACTATTAAGGATACATATTTGTAGAGGCAAATTTGATATCACCTTCCTTTACTCACAGTAGCCCACAACAGGAGAGATTAATGTCCTGAAACACTTTCCACCAATGGGAAAGTGTCTAGCTTGGTACTTTCACTTAATATATATTCAATGCATCAAATTTATCAAATGACTTCTCCTATCCAACCCATAAAATGGAGCAATTTATGAATTTGTGTCATCACTGGATCAGCCCAGTGAAGAATCACTTAGAATGAAAGGACCAAATCATGCTGTTTAATAGAGACAACTTGCCCATGACTGTAGCAATTCCCTATTAATCACTGGGATAGTTTGGCAGTTCTATCTTTTTACTAGCGGACAAGTTGTCCCATATCAACCTGTATGAACTAAGAGAAGTGAAACCCGGTCTAGGAACTATACTCGAACCAGTCATGGTCAATGGGTAACAGATGTCCCTGCCAGATCAATCTAACCTTCTCTTTCTGAAAACAGTTCACCAACATGGTGAAGTGCTTCTTCTCACAATACTCTGCTACCCCAGTGCCCTAAGTCCCTTGACTTTTTACCTGTTTTTATTCTTCCATCTCTGCTTATGACTCCTCCAGGCTCAACACTGATGACATAGATTGGCAAATCCCATTCCCTCTGTGATGCTCCCCCTGCAACGGTCATGCCAAGAGATTCACTGGGGTCTTTTCGGATACTCACAACCTTCTCCCGACAAGTAGCTGCAGGATAAGGGGGCTGAAGGCATAGACAGAAAAACATTGCATATGTATTCACATTTGGATTTGCGTTTTCTACATGTGAAAACTGCCAAGATTCCATAAATTACACAAATTGAATAAACATGATGGTGGTCCTTGAAACCACAGAGAAAGACACTACGAAAACCCTCACCTTACCCATATCCAACATGATAGAGCGGCTTTATCTCCAAATTCTATAGACCAACTCAGAGAAAGTTTCCATTTCAGAGGGAACAGTTAGAATGGAGGGAGGGACAGGAAGGAGAAATAGTAAACATTCAAGGTGAATTGCACCTAAAATTCTCAAATGAGTCATTCATTCCTGATAGCAGAGAGTCAGAATTACAAAAAAAAATTCTCATCATTTATGAAGATCAGGAATTTTTTTCTAAGTTAAAAAAAATCTCATATTTTATATAGTGTCTCATTTTCTTTTTTTCATTTTTTATTTTTTTTATTGTCTTTATTATTAAATCATAGCTGTGTACAATAGTGCAATCAAGGGGTACAATGTGCTGGTTTCATATACAATCTGAACTATTTTCATCAAACTGATTAACAGGTGTCCTTAATTTTTATCT
>CAUYRH010138413.1:0-14362 GCA_963574655.1 Perodicticus potto
TGAGATTTTCTCATTTATTATGTGAAAACATTTGTGTTCTGCATTTAGTAGGTTTCACCTACCTTGCTGATTTGTTTCAAATGGTCTAATATTGTTGGAATGGTAACATCAGGCCTTGTTGCTAATTCTTATATAAGTTAAAATGGATTTTCTTCCACTATAGCTTTCAGCTCAACCTTATCCACCTTGGTCTTAGGTCATACATGTGGCTCATTCAAGATTAAAATCACCAGAACAGGGTGGCACCTGTGTCTCAAAGGAGTAGGGCGCCGGCCCTATATACCAGAGGTGGCGGGTTCAAACCCGGCTCTGGCCAAAAACTGCAAAAAAAGTAAAAATAAATAAAAATAAAAATAAAATAAAATCACCAGAACAGAAGTGAAGGTCTCCCGCCATCAAGCTACTGTGCTTTCATTAGCCATATCCTTGCCAAACACTGCATTGATATTTCAAGCTGCCTGCACTGCACTGGTTTCACAGTGGAACTCATATTCAAAAGTAACACTTTTGTTTTTTTTTTTTTGAGATAGAATCTCATTATGTCACCTTTGATAGAATACAAAGAGCACAAACTCTTGGGCTCAAGCAATTCTCTTGTCTCAGCCCCCCTATTATCTAGGACTACAGGCCCCTGCCACATCGCCCAGCTATTTGTTTTTGTTGTTGTTATTGTTGTTTAGCAGGCCCCGACCAGCCCCGGTGCATGTGGCCGGCGCTCTAACCATTCAGCTACAGGTGCTGAGCCAACACAAATTTTTGACTTATTCATGGTTTCACAAAAATTTTGAAAGATATTCTAATTACGAGGAAAATTATTTGTTTGAAACAATGAGGATGTACCTTTACAAAAAATAGAAGAACTATCAAAGTGAAATGTCAGAAATAGCGACTGTCAAACTTAGTACTTGGGAAATCGGACATTTCATACTTAACCTAATATTAAGTCTTCTGTTCCATGATCATGGAATGTCATTCCATTTATGTAGTCTTCTTTAATTTCTTTCAGCACTGTTTTATAGGTCTTTTTTTTACTTATTTTTTTTTTGAGACAGAGTGTCACTATGTCACTCTCGGTGTAGTGCTGTGCTGTCACAGCTCACAGCAACCTCAAACTCTTGGGCTTCAGCAATTCTCTTGCTTCAGCCTCCTGAGTAGCTGGGACTATAGGCTTCTGCCACAACACCTGGCTATTTTTGGTTGCGGTTGTCATTGTTGTTTAGCAGGCCCTGGGCCGGGCTCGAACCACCAAGCCTCAGTGTCTGTGGCTGGCGCCCTACTCACTGAGCTATAGGTGTTGAGCCTGTTTTATAGGGCTTTTTTTGGGCGGGGGTGGACAGAGTCTCACTTTGTCACCCTTGGTAGACACTGCCGTGGTGTCACAGCTGAAAGCAATCTCCAAGTCCTGGGCTTAGGTGATTCTCTTGTCTCCACCTCCCGATTAGCTGGGACTACAGGCGCCTGCCCCAACGCCCAGCTATGTTTTTTGTTGTTGCAGTTTGGCTGGGGCTGGGCTTGAACCCATCACCCTCGGTATATGGGACCAGCGCCCTACCAACTGAGCCACAGGCACCGCTCTGTTTTATAGTTTCTAATGTGTACTTTTTTGTTAAATTTATTCCTACTTACTTCATCCTTTGTTGATATTATAAGTGAAACTATTTTCTTATATTCATTTTTGAATTGTTCATTTCCAGTGTCTAGAAATACATGGATTTTTATAAATTGATCTGAAATCTTGTGACTTTGTTGAATGTATTTATTAATTCTAATAGCTTTTTAGTGAATTCCTTAGAATTGTTTATTTAAAGATAACATAATCTACAGAGATAGTTTTACTCCTTTCCCAATCAGGATTTATTTTATTTTATTTTATTTCATTTCGTTTTATTATTATTTTTGGCTGATGGACCACCAATACAAAGTTGAATGAAAGTGAGAGCAGCCTAATTTGTCTTGTTCCAAAACTTGGGATTAATGGATTCATTCTCTCATAAAGTGTAAGGACTTTGAAGGAGATAGGATTTGCACTTGTAATCCTCAGGAAGGCTGAGGAGAGAGGAATACTTGAAGTAAGAAGTTCAACCAGCCTGGGCAACACAGTAAAACCCACCATCTCGGAAAATAATAGAAAAAAAAAATAACAGGGTGTGATGCCATGTGCCTATAGTCCTAGCTACTTGGGAGGCTGAGCCAAGAGAATATTTTGAGCCCAGGAGCTTTTGAGCTCCAGGCTTCAGTGAGCTAAGATGGTGCCACTATCCTGTAGCCTAGGCAATAGACCTTATTGCTATAATGAATGAATAAATAAGTAAATAAATAAATAAATATTTCAGCTGTGGATTTTTCATAGAGGGTCTTTATCAGTTTGAGGACACTCTCTTCTATTTTTAGCATACCATTAAATGTTGTCAAGTATTTGTTGAGTACTCTTCCTGCCCCTACCGAAGTGGTTGTGTGGTACTTTTCCTCTTTGCTTATTTTCAAATAACAGAGAATATATCTGATACCTATATAAAGCTGAATTTTTCCATGCTGTTTCCGTATATTTTAAAAGCTGGAATAATTTGATATATAATTAAAAGGACTAGAATGTAAGGAATGACACATATAATCCAAAGTTAATGTCCACATAAATTTGCTAGGCCTTTTTTACTTTGGTAAAATTACTTTAAAAAATATAAATTTGTTTAGACTCTTGATATCATTTATAGAAACATTTATTAACCTGTCTATACTTCACCAGGTAACCATGAGGAAGGAGTGGCAATGGTACAGAGTTTACTGTGGTTATTACCAGAAACTGATATTTCCACTGTATCAACTTCAAGCAGCCAGAGAAAGCTTTGAATTGCCTGATAGAAAATAGTCATCTGTATTATACTCATTTTACTGGATTGCTCGATTTCTATTCCAGCAATCAGGTTGAGTGCACTCTCTCTCTATCATCTCTAGCTCTAGCTCTAGCTCTATTTCTACTCTATCTTTGCCACCAGGGCTAGAGTGCAGTAGTTTGATCATAGCTCACTGGCAAACTCAAAGTCCTGGGCTCAAGCAATCGTTCTGGTTTAGCCTCTGGTGGTACAGGTGTGTACCACCACATCTGGCTAATTTTTTTACTTTTTTTAAAGACAAGGTCTTGCCATGTTGTACAAGCTAGTCTTGAATTCCTGGCCTCAAGTAATCCCCCTATCTCATCCTTCTGAGTATCCAGGATTATAGGTATGAGCCAATGTGCCTGGTCAAGATCTAATTTTTAAAGCTTTTTCAGCTATAATTACCATAATATAAAATTCACCTTTTAAAATATAAAATTCAGTAGGTTTTAGTACAGTCAGAGTTGTAACACAACGTGGCCTTAACCTTCACTTCCTGTTTGCATAGAGCTTCAAGATAAGCTATAGGTGAGAAATTAGGGTCTTCTTATGAATTTTCTATACATGCAAATGGATCTGTATATTTGCGGGGTCTTCTATATTCCCAGGAATAGAGAGCTTTTCATGCACCTCTAGGGACATCTAATTGCCCAGATATTTTTGTTTAAGCTTGTAGTCAGGCTTTTGTTAGTCCTAACTAATAATGTTGCCTTAGGCCAGGTGAGTGGCTTGTGTCTATAATCCTAGCACTCTGGGAGGCTGAGGCAGGTAGATTGCTGGAGCTCATGGGTTTGGGACCAGCCTGAGCAAGAGCAAGACCCCTGTCTCTAAAAATAGCCAGGTCTTGTGGATGGTGCCTGTAGTCTCAGCTACTTGAGAGGCTGAGGCAAGAGAATTGCTTGAGCCCAAGAGGTCAAGGTTGCTGTGAGCTATGATGCCTGAGCACTCTACTGAGGTCAACAAAGTGAGATTCTGTCCCAAAGGGAAACAAAAGATAATGTTCCCTTAGGCAGTATGATTTTTAGTTGCTGATGATTGATTTTAGCAAACACTTCAAGGGGAAGGGCTGTCTGCACTGAATGAATTCTGAGTCAGAACAAATATCCACTACAAGTGTAGTTTTTCAGAAAGCTGACAGATCAAATAATGACGCTTACTTCTGAATGGGACTGTTTGGGACATTCCAAATCGAACTTTCCCCTTCCAGTCACTATTAGGCTGCTGATTTTCCCAGCAACCATCTCTGTCAGACTGATTGTGTTTAAGGCTTCCACGAAGCTGGAAATAGGAAAATTGAAACAGGGCATGCTAAATCACCATAAAGCTCTCTCTTCTAACTGATGGTCAGCCATTTTTCTTGAATCAATACTCCTCAGATTAGGAGCAGTCAGATGTGGAACTAATAATGAGAGAGGTTATATGTTTTCAGACACTTGATGTACTGGGGAAAGTCAGTTTACTGTTCAGAAATGTGACCAAGAGGAACTTTTATGCAGTTTTCCAAATAAACTTATTTTATTTATCATTTTAATTTCTTTTAATTTTTTTTTTTTTTGGAAGCAGAGTCTCACTTTGTCACCCTTGGTAGAGTGCTAAAGCGTCAAAGCTCACGGCAACCTCAAACTCTTGGGCTTAAGCAATTTTCTTGCTTTGGCCCCCGAAGCCCCCATCCCCCACCTTAGCTGGGACTTCAGGAGCCTACCACAAGGCCAAGCTAGTTTTTTTTAGAGATGAGGTCTCACTCTGGCTCAGGCTGGTCTCAAAGGCATGAGGTCAGGCAATCCACCCACCTTGGCCTCCCAGAGTGCTAGAATTACAGGCATGAGCCGCCATGCCCAGCTATCATGTTAAATTTTGATCCTGTTATAGACTTTTCATGAACCTTGACAGGTTTTTCTACTAGAGGAATGAAAGTTCAAATCTTCCAGTTTGCAAAAGGGTTTGAGTTGTTCAATATTCCACAAAACTTCATGAGAGAAGAGAATTTAACAATTAAGTATTATGATCTGAAATGAAGTGTCAATCACATGAGACTAGGTTTTGTAAATCTTACCTTCTGTGACAATTATCAGACTAGTTCTACTATCTTATTCAATTTACTCTGGCCTCATGATTCTTTCTAACACTTTCTTTGATTTATTTGGTCGATACCAAAATTTGTGACCAAAGTCTAATTTTTTGGCTTAATACAATGATTCTTTATTGAATTTTTAGCCACTAGAGTGATAGAATCAAGAACAGACTCACTGATATTGAATAATTTATTACCTGTAGGTAGAGACATGCACAAATATAGATAAAACATAAAAAATTACCACATCTATAAATAAAGTGGAGAAGAAAGAGATTTATAGCTATGGAGACTTAAAAATAAATCTCAGAAAAGGCGGGGGGTATTTGAATAGACATTGATGAATGAGTAAGATTTTTCTAAATTATATTTGAGGAAAGAGGCAAATATGAAGGTAACTGCACAATCAAAGAAAGAAGATCTAAGTATAATCAAAGATTGGTATTGATTTAAGTTCACAACACATGAATAAGAACAAAAAATAATTCATTTTTACAGAGGGCATACTAAATACCCGCACAGTTTTAGTATTTACAATATGTTAGTGGGTTAGCTGATTTCATCCTCACAAATCTTAAGAGGTTGGTATTACTACTCCATTTTAGACTGGAAACAAAGATATACAAATAACCTAAATGATGTTTTTTGGTATCCAGACTCTTAGATGGCCTTTCATTTTCTCCACCTATTATGAGCATGCTGGGACCTATAACTCGCTCGTCATATCGGTGTATGACAAAGGTGATAGGATGTCACCTCTTTGATTTGATAACTTTCCTCTTGCTAGCAGACTTTATTGATGCTTTCTGTGTTGTCTATGTTGAAGTATGCTGCCACATTGAGAGGCGTGCATGGCAGGGAACTGAGAGAGGCCTCCATCTAATGTCCAGCAAGAAGCTGAGTCCCTCAGCCTAGTGACCTGTAAGGAACTATATCCCGCTAACAGACATGTGATCTTGGAAATGCATCATTCCACAGTGTAGCCTCAGGAGAGACTCAGTTCTGGCTGACACCTCCCTCACAGCCCTACAAAAGATCCTGAGGCTGAGAACCCAGTTAGGTCATGTCCAGACTTTTGACCTAGATAAACTATGAGAGGATAAATATGTGTTGGTTTTTGGCTGAACTTTGAGCTAATTTGAGTTATCAATAGGTAACTTAGCACACTTGCTCAAGATCATCCGGGCAGTTAGTTGAGGAATAAGGATGTGAAACTTGGCAGGCTGGCACTGATTGGGAAGTTTATGCTGATAACCACAGTTTTTGCTTTTTAAATTAGTATGGTTTTATTTTCTACCTTTCAATGAGTATTTTTCTAGCGTCAGTTTTAATTATAAAATTTATTATGCTGAAAGCCAAAATTAATAGATTATTTGAGAGTAAGATGTTTCTATTTTTTTTTCTTTTCTTTTTTTTTTTTTTTGAGACAGAGCCTCAAGCTGTCACCTTGGGTAGAATGTCATGGCATCACAGCTCACAACAACCTCCAACTCTAGGCTTAAGCGATTCTCTTGCCTCAGCCTCCCAAGTAGCTGGGACTACAGGTGCCCGCCACAACATTTGGCTATTTTTTGGTTGTAGTTGTCATTGTTGTTTGGCAGGCCCTGGGCTGGATTCGAACACACCAGCTCTGGTGTAAGTGGCTGACGCCTTAGCCTCTTGAGCTACAGGCACCAAGCCAAGAATAAGATGTTTCTAATGGAGTTATTGGATATCCATTTGCATCTATTGATAAATGGAGATTTTTAAGAGTATCCTGGTGGGGGGCAGAACTTGGCCTGTGCCTATGACTGGTGTCCAGACAAGGTTAAGTTGACAGAGGCCCTTCCTGTAGTCATGCCCTTCAGAGATGATGAGGCCTCTGACATTGGACTTGCTGTGACAGGGCATTGACTTCATTCAGCACAATCATTCTGGCTTTAAACAAGGCTATAGAGCTGAAGCAAATTAGAGCTCAGAGTACATCTTTGTGGAGGGTACCAGTTTGAATGGCTCTGCATGCCTTGTACAGATGAGGACTGTGTGAGAGCTGAAAGAGCCATGCCCTTTGACTCCATCACACTCAGGCATGTAAGAAAAACCCACTGTGGGACCAACGGAGTGTAAGACAGAGGGTAAAAATTTTCTCACTTGATAAGTATAGTGAGGGAGCCCCAGCCTCAGGGCTCCAAGGCTGAAATAGTTCTGTCACCAGTGGTATCTTTCCTGGACAGCAGGAGCAGAAGGCACTCTGTCTATGCACTTGTCTGTTCCTGAGACAGGGCATGCAGCAAGTGAGCTGCGGTGAGGACCAGCAAGTAGGACTCATGAATATTGGTGTGGAGTTAAGCGTGGGCAAATCTACAGCCAGGCGGAGGAGGCTCTAGAGACTAGAGTGTCAATGCAGGTGTCCCAATATTCATGCATAGGCTGATGAAGATGGGATGCTTAGGTTACATAAAACTTAGAGAAAATAAACAAGCTATGAAATGTCACAGCCCAGTCACTCACTTGCCTATGCAAAATATCTCTTGTGTAAATTGGTGATTACTTCCTAGAGAAACTTGTTCCTGAATATTTTATACTGCCTTATAGTTATTTGAAAATGCCAAGTAAAACCATGCAAATTATTCTTGAGAACGAATGTGCTCATTAAGTCAATCTACAGTCACTACTAATTAAGTGCCTCTTTGTAGGCGGGGGAAGGAGGGGGAGAGAGAGAGAGAGAGAGAATACTGAAGGCTGAATAGATATGGAAATATCTTCATTAAGAAGTTCCAAAACCACTGAACCATACTGAAACTGATGACTTGATCATGATATTTGTCAAGTTAGTGTCTAAGGACTTTAGTATACGAAAGATATTGAAACTGTTATGCAAATTTATGCATAAAAATAAAAAGCCCATATGTGCCTAGAGGAAGAGATTTCCAGCCAAAATGCTGATGATATGACATAACAATATTTAGCATTGCCACAGATTTTTAAGTCAAAGAGCTCAAAATGTATTACCCATATAATAGCTACTAAACAAGAGTAAGCAATATTATTTTCCTCTATTATACATTGCCTGAGTGGCTACATTTTAATTGAACAAGAATATGTACATAATAATGCAGTTTTGAAAGGGAAAATACCAGAAAACACCTCAGTAAATAAACTTCCTAGGATTTTAAAACATCTCACGGATCTTGGTGGATTAAATGTATGATTAAAACTGTACACCCTTTTAGACATTAGAAACATTTCTATTCCACAGCATTTACGTTTTTACTGTATAAGCTATAATAAAATGTTTTTAATGATGTGAATTCTAGGTTATAGGAATAAAATATGACTTCTGCCTTAAGAGTTTACAAACTACGGCGGTGCCTGTGACTCTAAGGAGAAGGGCACCGGCCCCATATCTCGGAGGTGGCGGGTTCAAACCCAGCCCCAGCCAGAAAGTGCAAAAAAAAAAAGAGTTTACAACCTAATGAGGGAAATAAAATGAGTGAATGGCTCTAACATTAGCCAGATGTTATGTGCTAAAGTAGGAGGCGTCACATCATGAAGAAACAGAAAGAGGAGGGGAATCTGTGATTGGCCCTGGAGAGGGCCATAGAGTTGGATTTGGAAGTCAAATAGGACTTCCCAGGCTATGTTAGAGGAAGTAAATTTGAGGATAACAAAATAATGTTAATGGAAGCTACGACACTAATGAAAAGGATAAAAATATGTCACCTTGAAATAAGCCACTTTGACATGAGTCTTTTTGGGCTGAAGGCATTTGAGTGCCTGGATATATGCCTCATCTACCCCAAAGCAGAGGCTCCGGAAAAATGTCAAAAGAACTCCACTGTCATAAATATCTCCTCCCTGGGAGAACCTCTATTTATTTTATTTATTTTATTTTTTTTTGAGAAAGAGTCTCACTATGTCACCCTCGATAGACTATCATGGCGTCACAGCTCACAGCAACCTCAAACTCTTGGGCTTAAGTGATTCTCTTGTCTCAGCTCCCCAAGTAGCGAGACTACAGGTGTCCACCACAACACCTGGCTATTTTTTTGTTGCGGTTGTCATTGTCATTTTTAGCTGGCCCAGGCCGGGTTTGAACCCACCTGCCTCGGTGTATGTGGCCAGTGCCCTCCCCACTGAGCTGCGGGTGCTGCCCGACCTGGGAGCCCCTCTCATTCTCTCTTCTCAGAGACAGAAGCTGAGAAGCTGCACTACAACCCAAAGACCGTCATATCTCTCATCTAATCTCCTCAGGGTCAACTCATCTTTGCACAAAGGTATTTGCTGTCCCATGACAGCCCTTTCTCCCCCTCTTCACCTCACTAAATTAGATATATAGACCCCAAATTCTAACCCCCCTTTTGAGTTAATCACCATTGGGCACATACATGTATGTCCACTATGCACATGTTAGTGAACATGGCTGCTTGTAATCAGGCTTTCTCAGTCGGATTTACAGAGCCCTACCAACAAACCTGGGATGTGGAAGAAATAGAAAACATGTCTGCCCTACCCGGACAACCTGCTAGAACGTGAGGTGCAGTCAATGGCACGGTGGGACCAGTCTGAAAGGCAGATTGATGTCAGACTGGGCAAGAACTGTTGTGTTTTTCAGGAAATGAGAAAAAACTAAAGTGCTTTGAGTGTGACAGTGATGATGCATCTGCTTGTTGAATCTGTTCTTGCAAATCTAATGTAAATCTGAGAGAGGAAAGACAGGAATAGAGACAATTTGGGGTGGGAAGAAATGGTCATTTTAGTTCTGGACATGGAATCACAAGCTGTTAGTCTTGGAAATTATTTCTCAGCCAGGTGTGGTGGTTTATGACTGTAATCCTAGCACTCCGGGAAGCTGAGGGGGGTGGATTGCTTAAGTTCATAAATTTGAAACCAGCCTGAGCAAGAGTGAGACCTTAGCCCTACTAAAAACAGAAAAACTAGCCATGGTGGCAGGTGCCTATAGTCCCAGCTACTTGGGAAGCTGAGGCAGGAGGACTGCTTGAGCCTAAGAGACTGAGGATGCTATGTGCTATAACGGCATCATGACACTCTACCCAGGGTGAGTGTCAAAAGAAAGAAAAAAAGAAGAAGTTATTTCTTCAACTCACACCCCATTCCCCTGTCATTTGTTGTTGTTGTTGTTTTTTTTTTTTTTTTTTTGCAGTTTTTGGCCAGGGCTGGGTTTGAACCCACCACCTCCAGCATATGGGGCTAGTGCCCTACTCCTTTGAGCTACAGGCACCGCCCTGTCATTTGTTTTTAACTCAAGAAACTGAGCCCCTCAGATATAACCTAGTTATTTAATGTGCCCCAATACACGTAATGAACCAGTGTGTTGCTGGGTGCTGATATGCCAGTGACGATATCTAGCAGGAGGCTAGACATGGGAAGACAGATTTTTAGAAGAGTTGAGAGTTAGACCTACAGATTTGGGATTTTTTCCTCATAGAGTTTGAAATTTCTCCTAGAATTCGGGGGTGGGTGGGTAGACAAGAATAAGGGATGAGGGCTCAGCGCCTGTGGCTCAAGCAGCTAAGACAGCAGCCACATACACCTGAGCTGGTGGGTTCGAATCCAGCCTGGGCCCGCCAAAACAACAATGATGGCTGCAACCAAAAAATATCCAGGCATTGTGGTGGGCGCCTGTATTCTCAGCTACTTGGGAGGCAGAGGCAGGAGAATTGCTTGAGCCCGGGAGTTTGAGGTTGCTGTGAGCTGTGATGCCACAGCAGTCTACCTAAGGCAACAGCTTGAGGCTTTGTCTCCAAAAAAAAAAAAAAAGAATAAGGGATGAGGATGAAAGGTAAATTCTGCAATGAAAGGTAATCATACCAGGCAAATAAGAAGATAGGACTTCAATTCACTGAAAGCTACTTTGAAGTAAAATCCCAGAAAGAAATTTGAACCCAGATGCTTCTTTTTTCCTATAGTCTATTACCTAGGTTTTGAAACACATAAGTTTTTATTTAGACTTTTTCTAAGAAGATTGCATACTTTTTTCTCATTTAATTCTCACAAAAGCTCCACGAGGTACAATATTTTTATTCCCATTTTATAGATGAGTAAACTGAGGGAGAGAAAGTTAGAGGAGCTTGCCTCAAAACATAAGGTTAGTGGATGGCATGGCTGGGGTTGCCCATTTATTCTTATTTCTGGAATCTGTCTTTTAAAGTACTAGTCCCCTGACCCATCAGTGCCTCTGTTGTTTCATTTTTCTTCTGATAGTCACTGTATCTGTGCAAATACCAAGGCACAGGAATCTTTTCTTTTTTTTGTAGAGACAGAGTTTCACTTTATCGCCCTTGGTAGAGTGCCGTGGCGTCACACAGCTCACAGCAACCTCCAACTCCTGGGCTTAGGTAATTCTCTTGCCTCAGCCTCCCAAGTAGCTGGGACTACAGGTGCCCACCACCACGCCCAGCTCTTTTTCTGTTTTGCAATTTGGCCGAGGCCGGGTTTGAACCCGCCACCTTTGGTATATCGGACCTGGCGTCCTACTCGATGAGCCACAGGAGCCACCCAGACACAGGAATCTTTTATATGTGAATGACACAAAAGGAAAATAAAATCAATATCATTTAATAATACATTTTTGGGCTTTCTTCTATGAAGAAATAGAAAGTATTCAGTTTATGTTTTTAATGTAAATGAAAGGTGTAAATGATGGCACTTTGAGATGAGACCACAGAGGTTTATTGAAAGGGGAGGGTGACCTGTCTGGACAGTGCAAAGACGGCATCTGTACCTGGGGATTTGATATGGGACTGTGGGAGGTGGGCACATTCTACAGGTTGCCTATCAGGTTAGGGTCTTTCGGCTCAAATTTCGGGAGGGGAGGCTGGCCAGATACTTTGTGTCCTTGTCCTAAGAGAGGAGGAAAAGGAGGGGAAAAGGGTTTGTGTGTGGCTGCACTAGGCAGCCAGGGACGAAACAGGAAAAAACAAAGAACAAAAAGCTTTGGGTGGTGCCTGTGGCTCAAAGGAGCAGGGTGCCGGCCCCATATGCTGGAGGTGGTGGGTTCAAACCCAGCCCCGGCCAAAAACTGCAAAGAAAAAAAGAACAAAAAGCTTTGATTATAGTTTTAAAATTAATGATATGTTTATTTCTGTATTACAGATGGAAAAATAAATAGGAATAAAATGAAGAATAGGGAAGGGAAGAAGAAAGAGAATTAAAAAGAGGTTTAGAAAAACAGAAACAGAACAAACATTTGAGAAAGAAAGAGACAGACACAAGAGGAAATTTGAAAACTAACATTTATTGAGCCTGTCCTACCTCCTACATGCTACTGCAGTACCATTTCCATTTAGACCAACCCCTACTTCCCCTGTCGTCATAGTTCACCCCCAAAAATCAAGATTAAAATTGTCAGGCACTGGTATTCCCAGGTACCCAGTCAGCTCTGGCTTGAGCTAGAAGGCCAAGACATACAGAGACAGGTGCAGCAGTGAGGGGCATGAACCTGGTATCTCGGCAGCCATCTTGCATGGTGGTTCATGTCTGAGGATGAAAGCCTCTGAGGAGAGATGTGACATTACAGAGCCCCTAAATTAACCAGCCAATAGTTATACAACTCCCAACTTCCTGGTCTAATAAGACAGTGTATATATTAGTTGTTTTAGCCTCTTTTTTGAGACAGAATCTCACTTGCCCTGGGTATAGTGCTTTGGCATCATAGCTCACAACAACCTCAAACTGTTGGGCTTGAGCAATCCTCTTGCCTCAGCCTCCCAAGTACCTGGGACTATAGGTGTGCACCGTAAGGCCTGGCTTGTTATTTTAGTAGAGATGGGGGGTCTCACTTTTTCTCAGGCTGGTCTTGAACTCCTGAGCACGTGCAATCTACCCAGCTTGGCCTCCCAGAGTGCTGAGATTACAAGCACGAACCACTGCTTTAGGCCACCTTAGCCTCTTTTTTTTTTTTTTTTTTTTTTGTGTCAGAGCCTCAAGCTGTCACCCTGGATAGAGTGCCATGGCATCACAGCTCACAGCAACCTCCAATTCCTGGGCCCAAGTGAGTCTCCTGCCTCTGCCTCCCAAGTAGCTGGGACTACAGGTGCCTGCCCCAATGCCCAGCTATTTTTTTTGGTTGCAGCTGTCATTGTTTTTTGGTGGGCTCGGCTGGGTTTGAACCCACCAGCTTAGGTATACATGGCTGGTGCCTTAGCCCGTTGAGCCACAGGCACCGAGCCCACCTTAGCCTCTTTTTATTAAGTATTCTGCTAGTTACAGTGAAAGAATTTTATTGAATACACATATTCATAAAAAATCTGCAAGATAGACATTATTGTCATATTTTGTATTTATTAAATTGAGGTTTAGCAAAGTTATGTGTGTCCAAAGACATGCTAAACACGGCTATGGTCCATAACTCAGAGGCTCCCGTGCTCTTGTTCATCCTGTCCCCGCAGGCTGCCATGTGAAGGCAGCACAGACGGAGAAAGATGGAAAGGAAAGGACACTCACTGGGTCTAACAAGGGATGGCTCAGGATGAGATGGCTGGGCTGGGGCTTGCCAAACCTTCACAGCCGTTATCAATATTGCCTTGCCTTTGTTGTTAAAAGCTCTGTCCTTTAATAATTAAATATCTAGTGCATACTTAAAAGTAACAGAACTGGTGCCTTCTACCACCAGAAATCAGTCTTTGAGCCTTCCTGTTAGCTATCTCAGAAAGATATTACTCAGGCTGTATGAAATCCAGTAAAGAGCAAGACCTGGCCTCTGCAAACAAGTTCTCCACCACTGCTATTAAAATAGTCTCAATATGGCGGGGAGGAGCCAAGATGGCGGTCTGTAGCCAGCTTTCTGCAGACGCTCCCGTTCAGAAGGAAAGTTAAAGGACAGAATTTTAGCAGGAAAGCTGACGGTTTGGAACTGAGCCAAAAGAGAAGGTAGAAGAACGCACATCATCCCTGCTGTAGTGACCTGTGACCCCAAGGATACAAATAAAAGGTACAGAGCACATCACCAAGTGGACGGGAGTCCCCTCCCCCATGAGAGCAGCTGGCACCATACGCCATACCTTCATAAAAACAAGGAGCAGAGTTCAGCTGTCCTCCCACTCTACCCCACAGGAGACACCCTCTAAAAACTGGACCTCCCTCCCCCACTAGGGTGCCACGGCACTCTCCTGCCAGGCATAAAACTGTATAAAAACTGCATAATTTCTCTACCTGCAAGTTGGAACTCCCGGCACTCCCCTCCACTCTCACCCTGAGGTCTGGAGGTCTGTCCCCTATGGAGTCCAGATTCTTGGACACTTTCTCGAGGGGTGTGGACAGGGCGTGGGCTGTACTCGTCTGTGCTGTTTTCCCGGCTCGGGAGTGGTGAGAGGAATAGTGAGCCGAGAGGTGGCCGAAGTGGAGAGGCGGTCCCCTGAGGCACCAAGCGGCAGCGCTGAGAAAGCTTGGCTAAAGTCAGCTGCACCTGGCCCTCAGG
>CAUYRH010138414.1:0-11567 GCA_963574655.1 Perodicticus potto
ACAAATGTTTTCATACAATAAACGAGAAAATCCCATGAAGGTTATGTCGAACAGTTGGATGAAAATATTTCAGATTGTATATGAAGCCAGGACATTGTACCCCATGATTGAACTAATGTACACAGCTATGACTTAATAAAAAATAGAAATTTAAAAAAGTGTACATATCAAACATCTACAAGATTAATGATTTTCACAAGATAGATGTACCAATTTAACCATTCCTAGTTAAGAAATAGAAGTTCATTTGCAAAGAAAAACATCATGGTGTGACCACTTCTAGTCTACATCCACCACAGATATCAAATATCTTTGTGTGTGTGTGTGTGTGTGTATGTGTGTGCGAGACAGAGTCTCGCTTTGTCACCCTAGAAGAGTGCTGTGGTTTCATAGCTCATGACAACTTCAAACTTTTGTGCTCGAGTGATCCTCTGGCCTCAGCCTCTTGACTCCCAGGACTATGGGAGCCCACCATAATGCCCAGCTAGTTTTTTCTTTTAAGAGATGAGGTCTTGCTCTTTTTCAGGCTGGTCTCGAACTCCTGAACTCAAGCAATCCACCTGTCTTGGCCTCCCAGAATGCTAGGATTAAAGGCATGAGCCACCTCACTTGGCCCCAAATATTACCATCTTAACACAATAGATTATCTTAACTATTATTGATCTTTATAAAAAGTGGCACCACACAATATGTAATCCTGTGTCATATAACATTGCCTTCACATTACTGAATGTGGCAGTAGTTTCTTCTCTCTCATTGCTGAATAGAAATTTGTATACATATGCCACAGTTTACTTTCCATTCTACTGTTGATATTTATCCAGATATGAGATTTAAGAAAACAGTTCTTCACATTTTCATTAGGATGCTTCATTCATTCTTTCAATCATTCATTCTGCTATTTGAGTTGGCAATACAGTGGCCTGAGTCTGAACACTGGGGGAAAATGGTGCTATATCATCTGTGAACAATGGTAATTGGTTTCTTCATTTCCAGTTTGAATGCCTTGTTTTTCTTTCTCTTGTCTAATTGCTCTGGCTAGGACTGCTTGTACTATATTGTTTTGTTCCAGATCTTAAAGAAAAGTCTGTCTTTTCCCTATTCAGTATGATACTAGCTGTGGGTTTGTCATATGTAACTTTTATTGTGTTGAAATATATTCTTTCTATACCCAGTTTCTTTTCAATTTTTTTTATCTATTACATGTGTTAATTAGGTTTTCACTTTTTGCCTTCACAGAATTTAAAAGGCTTAAAATTTAATAACAATAACAATAAAGATAAGGACTAGAAACAAAAATCACATAAAGAATGAACGAAGATAAATACATTCAGAAAAGAAAACAGAGGATTACTGAATCAAAATTTTTTTTAAATTATGGGTTAATATGAGGATATATATAGTTAGGTTACATTATTTGCGTTTGTAAGGTAAAGTCAAAAGTCTGAGTTGTAATTGAGTCCTTCACCCTGGAAGTGTGCCATAGGTGCTCATGTGGGCCTATAGTTGTTGGTCTACTATTTTCAGATGAGTACCAAGTACATGGGATACTTGCTTCTCCATCTTGTGATACTTTACTTAGCAGAATGATCTCCAAATCCCTCAGGTAAATACAAACGATGCAAAGTCTCCATCTTCTTTTATGACTGATTAGTATTCCATGCTATACATATACCACAGTTTATTAGTCTCTCATGGGGTGATGGGCACTTGGGTTGTTTCTACCTCTTCATGATTATGAATTAAGCTGCTATGAACATTTGATTGTGAATGTCCTTATGTTAAAAGGATTTTCCCCATCAGTCAATGGGTAAGCAACATAAACAGATCATTTTCTCAAGAAGACAGATGAATCGCCAAAAAACACATGAAAAAATGTTCATCATCCAGAATCTTCATACATGCAAATAAAAGCCACCTGACAGCCCACATCACAAGGTCCCAAAGCTGCAGATGCTGGCATGGATGTGGAGAGTGGGATACCCTGATGCACATAATATGAATATTATGTATGGGATATAATTAAAAATCTTAAAAAAATAAGGAAAGTAAGTGCTCCGACTCAGAAATCTATACAGGATATATGTAACTTCAATAAAGTCAAAGGTCACAGTTTTAACTAATATTACCAGATGGCATTAAGCATCTAGGTGCCCTCAGAATTGTTGTGGGAGGCATGTCCACATGCCAGCGATGATTTACAGAGGCCTCCAGAAAAACTATACCATCATTCAAGAAGCCTTCAAACTCTTATACCCAAGAG
This sequence comes from Perodicticus potto, assembly GCA_963574655.1. Lineage (NCBI taxonomy): Eukaryota > Metazoa > Chordata > Mammalia > Primates > Lorisidae > Perodicticus > Perodicticus potto. Next base: position 2,264 of record CAUYRH010138414.1, read on the forward strand.
AAGTCATTCTTGGTTCTAAATATTATGATTCTTGAGACATTTCATAAGGATCAGCATTCAGATTACATTTGCAGTGAGTTACCAAACTGTCAGTGCTACCCTACTGCACAATGCACAGATATTATTAGTGACTCTCACTGCACATGAACACCAAACTACAGGCATGAAATTATGACCAATCTAAAAGTATCCACAATCATTTTCAACTCTTGGTGGTTCGGTAAGCTGCTAAGGCCAATAACACTGACTCACAATTTGTGCTTTTAAACATGCTTCTTCCTCAGAACTCCTTCCTTCCTCTGCCTGTAATGAGCTAACTCCTACTCAAAAACTGCAAAGTCTGTAATCTTTTCCAAAAATTCCTTTCTAAAGGTTTGTTTTTCTCATACCAAACTATAATTTCCAGTTCACGTATGAAGCACTGTTATTCACTTTTAGCCCCAGGGAGTCAGAAGTAGAGGTCAGGACATAGCACAATGCAAGGTACATACAGTTCAGAAAATATGCCCAAAATAAAGGAATGAATACACCATCTGATAAGCATTCCAAAAGAAAATGAGATGAAACTCACCTGTCTGAAAGATAGCCATATATTAGACTTCCCACAATGTTCCCAGCCATAAGTAGCGATTGAACCAGTGATTTTTGTGACTCAGATTCACACACCAGGTCCCACTGAAAGGGAAGGAAAGCAGCGCAGTGGAGCTGGATAGGACTGTGAGCCCTTTAGTAGACACTGCCTCCAAACTCCTATATAGGATGTGCATGACCTGCTGTTGTGATCATCCTACCTCCATCTCAACCTTCATCTACAGACACTCTCCTCTGGGAGCCCACCCTCTCAACGCTCTGAATTAATTTCAATCCTTTAAATGCAGCTGCTTTGTTCTATGAACTCATAACCTTTCAGCACCCTGCATCCATGTGTCTATGTCTCTTTACTCATTTTATCTTCGTACTACCAACTCCCTTTATGTAAATTCTTAAATAATGTTTAAGAATTTAACTAAAAACATTCTTTAAGAATTTAACTAAAAAGATGCAAAACCCACAAATTCCTGTACTAATATTTTAAAAGCCATATGCAAAATATTCTAAGACAATCACCCTCAGCATATAGGTTATATAAAGGCTCTGCTTTTGGCTTCCCTTATCTGTGATTTCAAATACTACAATAGCTCTCGTTTTTGGCCACATATTGAATCATTCAAAAACTTTCAGAACTCCTGGTGCCTGTGTCCTATGCCCAGAGGTTCTGGTTTATTTTCTCTGCATATTAGTTTGGCAGTGAATTTTAAGATTCTCTCACCTAGCATAACATTTGGCTATGTAAAAAATTATAGGTCTTTCTCACTAGATTAAAGGGCATAATAGCACATTTATATTTAGCCTTTTGAATTTCTCGTCCCTAATATTTATACACTTGACTGCATTGTAATGTAGATAAGCAATTGCTACCTGCTTAAGGAATAAAGGAAGTGCACAGGCAGTATGCATCTGGGGACTAAATGTGTTAAACAATTGCATTCTTTGTGTTGCCTCCAAACCTCTCAATAACATAAAGAGAACATGAAGTTTCTTACCTCAGTCACAATGGTGGAGAAGAAGAAGCTTCGATCATACACCCAGCCATCCACACAGGGCTCTGTTTCTGGCTCACTCATGTTTGAGAAGGTCTGGTTCAGATGAAGGAGCTGCCACTGGGGATGGACAAAGCGACGACACTTTTCTGGCCTCAGGTTGGAGTCCAGTGGGATGGAGATTCTCAAGAGGGCATCTTGGTTGAGGGTGCCAGTGTCATGGTCAGAGACAGTGTCATTGTCAAGGATGTGGACCCAGCAGCGATGACCAGGGATGGCTGCAGTGAAGTTCTCCAGCAGAACATGAGGGTACAGGATAGGGAGGATAATACAGAAGAAAGCCAGCTGAAGGATCTGGAATCTCCCTAGGCTTCCTACTTGATCCAGGAGCACCTCAAAGGCCATTAAGGCTGAACAGGGGATCCCAAAGAGTCAGTACAGTGACTTTAAGGAGATTAGTTCAGAAGGAGAAAGATGTCCTTCCACTAAATCACACTAATCCTGTGTTGACCCAGACCTAAAAACAAACTGTTTGTGATGATTTTTAGCAAGAGAGAGCAGAGTTTTTTCTTGATCAGGACTGAAGTTTGACTAATGATTAATGAAAACTTGTAATCCTAGTTAAAGTAAAACAAAATGGAATGTTGGCTACAAACACTAACTTTCTGTAAGTAAAACTTTGCTTCAGTTCATATCACACAAATGACAATCATTTTAAAATTTTGAAGTCAAAAAATGCACATAATAAGTTGAGAGGATAGCAGTTGTGTTTTTTTCAGAGATGCGGTCTCACTCCATTGTCTAGTTTCTTACCCAGCATTGAGTGAAATGACACCCTGATTCACAGTAACTCAATGTCCTAGGCTCCATGCACTCTCCTGACTAAGTAACATGGACTACAAATGGGAGGTAGCATGTCTGGCTATGTCAACAAATCCACTGATAGGTTTTTCCCCAAATGAAAAACAGACATTTATCAAAAAGAAACTTCAACTCGAATGTTTGTAGGAGCATAATTCACAATTCTAAAGATGTGGAAACAACACAACTGCCTACCAATTCACGAGTGGATTAATAAAATGTGGCATTTGTATACCATGGACTACTACTATTCAGCCATAAAAATGGTGATCTAGTATTTTTTGCCACAACTTAGATAGCACTAGAGACCATTCTTCTAAATTAAGTATCACAAGAATGGAAAAACAAATGACACATGTACTCAATACTAACTTGATGGCTCTGAACCTGTAGCTCAGTGGCTAGGGTGCTAGTCACATACACTGGAGCTGGTGGGTTTGAACCTGGCCTGGACCTGTTAAACAACAATGAAAACTACAACAAAAAAATAACTGGGCATTTTGGCAGGCACCTGTAGTCCCAGCTACTTGGGAGGCTTAGGTAAGAGAATTACGTAATCCAAAGAGTTTGAGGTTGCTGTGATCTGTGATGCCCTGGCCCTCTACCGAGGGCAACATACTGAGATAGTCTCAAAAAAAAAAAAAAAATAATAAATTTAAACTCCTGAAAATAGTTGATCAACACTTATGTGCATATATAAAAGTTAAACTCAACAGAAATGAACTAGGTTTGAAGTGGGAGGAGGGGTTGGGGAGATTAAAATCTAACTGGTATAATGCATATTTTCCGGGTAAAGGGCATACTTATAAGTTTGACTTAAAATGTACAAAAGCAAGGGGCAAAGGAAGATGATGGACTGGAGACAGTTTCTTTGCAACTGGGTGCGGTGCATTTGGGGAGAGAAGACTCCAGGCACCTCTGGCTTGTGGGATCTACACAGAAATATCCCTTTGGGGGTACAGTCTCTCCTAGACTTAACCAGGAAGAAATAGATCTCTCCTCCCATCAGAGTAACCCCATTTGGAAACTTTAGGGCCCATTGCTTGTCCCTCTACCTCATCTGATTGCTGCATTTCTCATCTTGGCTATTAAAAAGCCTTGAAGGCTAGGTTAAAAAATTCCACTTGTGGAGTCTGAGGCACTTTTTCAAGTTTTCAGAACTTATTCTTAATGTCGGGGGCAAACTGGGAAATGAAAAGTATTGATACGAGGAACTACCCCTCTCTGATGTCAGGGTTTGTATTAGTAAAGAGGAGAATGACTTCAGAGAATCCTTGAAAATAAAGGGCCAGATTTTTATCATAGCTTTGAGTGATTTATAATGCCTTGTAACCCCACACTCTCACAGAAAGGCAGCTGATGCACAGGTGGAAAGAGATTTTGAATCAACCAGCCAGAGTGCATGCAGATGGGTGAGAGAGGTGGAGACATAGAAGGAGGAGGAGAAGTAGGGAGAGCCAAAAGAGAAACATCATCAGTAAAGAGAAGATAGTGGGAGAGATGCAGGAGTTAAAAGTAATGTGTGGCAGGTAAAGTGAACATCAGTATGTCTAGAAATGTCATAGGAAGGCTAAAGAGAACTTCAGACCATCATCTATAAAGCCAGCAATCATAAAGGTTAAGTAGCAGGATAGTGTTATAATTAATATGATTTTATATTGACACATCATTATAGTTGCGTTCACTTTTAGAAATCCCACAATTGAGTCCTCAGTATTTTCTAAATTTAAGATCATATCATCATCCAAGTTTGACTTCATCTTTCCCCATCTGGAGACCCTTGATGTCTTCAATAAACCAATACTCCATACAAACAAGCGAGCAGAGTTCAAATATCCTCCCATTTTATCCCACGGGACAGACCCTCTAAAAACCAGACCTCCTTCCCCTACTAGGGTGCCATGGCACTCTCCTGCCAGGCATAAAACTGTATAAAAGTATATATATTCTCTACCTGCCATTTTGAACTCCCAGCATTCTCTTCCACTCTCACCCCAAGGTCTGGAAGCCTGTTCCTCATGGAGTCCAGACTCTTGGGCATTTCCTCGAGGTGTGTGGATGGGGCATGGGTTATTGCTGATCTGTGCTGATTCTCCAGCACTGGAGAGAGGAGAGGATGCTCAGCTGAGAGACAACCTCAGCTGAGAGAGAATCACACAGGAGCATCAGTGCCCTCAAGGCACAGAACAGCAGCCACAGCAGGAACAATAGAGCTCACACCCCTGGGGATATTTTGAAAGGACACTCCCAGTCTCTCTGGGCAACCAGAGGAAGTCTGGAGTCTTCTCCAGTAGCAGCCACTGGCCAAACAGATCTGATATAGAAATGCAGGCTCTGTGAGTAAAGGGTAGGCCTTAGGTGGTACCGGCCTGGGCAGAGCATGGGGACTAGAAGACACACATGCAGAGAAAGCAGACTCCCAGGGTGTGTATGACCTAGAGGACTGCTTCACTGAGTCTCAGGAACTGCAGCCAAGACTGGGAAGTGGCACAGACAGGGCAGAGTTACTCAAACAGCTTCTGTATTCCCGGGACAGAAACAAATTCTGCAAAGTTGTTCTGTTCTGTCAGCAACATCAATTAGGGGCAGGGCTGGAACTGAGTGAAATATCCCAGCCCTCATTAAGCACCCAAGGTTGTCAGGCCTCACCTCCCCCTGCCGGAGAGTGGAAAACCCCCTGGAGCATCTCCTCATTGGAGGGAACTGGGTCACAGCCCTGCAGGGTTACCAGTGACTGGGTGTGACAGAGGTGCAAGGTAAGGAAGAAGACATCAAGCTTCCCAGACTAATTTATTTGCTGGGTGGGTCCTTCTGATCTCACAGAGCACCAGAGGGAGTCATACTCAAGCTGCCAGCAGACCCTTGCTATCTAGTTGCCGGAGACCTTTTGAACTCTCCCACCTGAGACCGGTGCTGACTGTGACAATTGATTTGGACCTCTTAAACTGGGCTAACCACTTGAGGACTATCCAAAGTGGTACCCTGGGTGTGTGGTTGTAGAAAGGTTTGATTTTCCTTTTCCAATTGTTGCCCGTTGGGGGCGGGGTGATTTAAGTGCTGGAATTTCTCTTGAATTCAGACTTCAACCCAGAGTAACTGATTCACTAGGGTAAGACAGAGACCAGCTAAAAATAAAACAGAAACACTTAGCCCCACCACACCAAGAAGGTCCCCAGTTTCTCAGGCTGTAGCACTGCATGAGTCCTTGGCAAAGCTCTAGGGGAAAAGGTACACACACCAATCCAAGCTCTTGAGCAAAGGACTGGCCAATCACTACTCCTGGAGCCCCCAACCCAACTTCTCCCTATCTGCATATCTAGCCAAACGGTGTAAAATAATCATGGGGTAGAATCAGCAGAAAAGCTCTGGTAACATGAATAAACAGAGTAGATCAACCCTCCCCCCCAAGGAACAATTTGGCAGACACAACTGAAGATCCCATTCATAAATAGATGGCTGAGATGTGAGAAAATGAATTCAGAATTTGGATTGTAAATAAGATTAATAAAATAGAGGAAAAAGTGGAATTAGAAATTCAGGGAACATTTCAAAAGTTGTATCAAGAATTTAAGGAATTCAAAGACAAAATCACCAAAGATTTTGACACATGGAGACAAGAATTTGCAGCCCTCGAAGATCTGAGAAATACAGTAGAATCCCTCAGTAACAGAATGGAGCAAGCAGAAGAAAGCATTTCTGACATTGAAAACAAAGCTTTCAAACGTTCCCAAACTTTCAAAGAGGAAGAGAACTGGAGAGCAAAAATGGATCATTCTCTCAGAGAGCTCTGGGATAATTCAAGAGAAGCAATATTCTTCGGATAGGGATCCCTGAAGGCAACAAAGTGGCTTTGCAAGGCACAGAGGCCCTTCTTCAAGAGATTATGAAAGAGAACCTTCCAGACATGCCAAGAGATTCTGAAATTCAGACAGAAGACAGTTTCAGAACCCCAGCATGACTCAACCCAAATAAGACATCCCCCAGGCACATCATAATTAACTTCACTAAAATAATATGAAGGAGAAAATTCTGAAAGGAGCCAGACACAAGAAAACCATAACCTATGAGGGGAAAAATATTAGACTGACTGCAGATCTCTCTGCTGAAACCTTTCAAGCTAGAAGAGGGTGGTCATCGACTTTTAATCTCCTAAAACAAAATAACTTTCAACTCAGAATCCTGTATCCAGCTAAACTGAGTTTCATTTATGATGGAGAAATTAAATACTTCAATGACATTCACATGTTGAAGAAATTTGCCATAACTAAACCAGGTCTCCAGGACATCCTCAGACCTATCCTCCATAATGACCAGCACAATCCTCCAAACTTTTGATCAAATTCCAATTTCCACAGTGGTGAAAGGATTAAAACTGTCCACTGGACTTTTGAACAACTCAATATCCAAATTTCCACTAGGCTAATCAATATTCTCAATTAATCAGAATGGCTTAAATTGTCCCCTAAAGAGGCACAGGTTGGCTGACTGGATACAAAAGCTCAGGCCAGATATCTGTTGCATACAAGAATCTCATCCTACCTTAAAAGATAAATATAGACTTCAGGTGACGAGATCGTCATCTACATTCCAGGCAAATGGAAAGTGGAAAAAAGCAGGTGTTGCAATTTTATTCACAGACAAAGTAGGCTTTAAACCAACAAAAGTAAGGAAGGATAAGGATGGATACTTCATATTTATTAAGGGTAATACTCAATAAGATGAGATTTCACTTATTAACATTTATGCACCCAACAAGAATGTGCCTCAATTTATAAGACAAGCTCTAACAGACATGAGCAACTTGATTTCCTCCAGCCCCACAGTAGTTGGAGATTTTAACACTCGTTTAGCAGTGTTGGATAGATCCTCCAATAAGAAGCTAAGCAAAGAAATTTTAGATTTAAACTTAACCATCGAACATTTGGATTTAACAGAACATTTCATCCTAACAAAACTGAATACACATTCTTCTCATCAGCCCACGGAACATACTCCAAAATCAATCACATCTTAGGTCACAAATATAACCTTAGCAAATTTAAAAGAATAGAAATTATTCCTTGCATCTTCTCAGACCATCACGGAAAAAAAGTTGAACTCAGTAGCAACAGTAATCTACATACTCATACAAAAATATGGAAGCTAAATAACCTTATGCTGAATGATAGATGGGTCATAGACGAGAGTAAGAAATAAATTACCAAATTTTGGGAACAAAATGACAATGAAGACATGAATTACCAGAACCTCTGGGATACTGCAAAGGCAGTCCTAAGAGGGAAATTCATAGCACTGCAAGCCTTCCTCAAAAGAATGGAAAGAGAGGAAGTTAACAACTTCATGGGACATCTCAAGCAACTGGAAAAGGAAGCTCATTCCAATCCCAAACACAGCAAGAAAAAAGAAATAACCAAAACTAGAGCAGAATTAAATGAAATTAAAAACAAAAGAATTATACAACAGATCAATAAATCAAAAAGTTGGTTTTTTGAAAAGGTCAATAAAATACATAAACCTTTAGGTAACCTAACCAGGAAAAAAAGGGTAAAATCTCTAATTTCATCAATCAGAAATGGCAAAGGCTAAATAATAACAGACTCCCCAGAAATTCAAAAAATTCTTAATGAATATTACAAGAAACTTTATTCTCAGAAATATGAAAATCTGAAGGAAATTGACCAATACATGGAGGCATGCCACCTTCCAAGACTTAGCCAGAATAAAGTGGAAATGTTGAACAGCCCTATATCAAGTTCTGAAATAGCATCAACTATACAAAATCTCCTGAAAAAGAAAAGCCCAAGACCAGACGACTTCACGTCAGAATTCTACCAAATCTTTAAAGAAGAACTAGTACCTATATTACACAACCTTTTCCAAAATATAGAAAGAGAAGGAATACTACCCAACACATTCTATGAAGCAAATATCCCTAAACCAGGAAAAGGTCCAACAAGAAAAGAAAATTATAGACCAATATCACTAATGAATATTGATGCAAAAATATTCAACAAGATCCTAACAAACAGAATCCAACAACACATCAAACAAATTATACACCATGACCAAGTGGGTTTTATCCCATGGTCTCAAGGCCAGTTCAATATACATAAATCTGTAAATATAAACCAGGACATAAACAAATTAAAAAACGAAGATCATATGATTCTCTCACTTGATGCACAAAAAGCTTTTGACAATATCCAGCATCCCTTCATGATCAGAACACTTAAGAAAATTGGTATAAAGGGGACATTTTTTAAACTAATAGAGGCCATCTACAGCAAACCCACAGCCAATATTGTACTGAATGGAGTTAAATTGAAATCATTTCCTCTCAGATCAGGAACAAGGCAAGGTTGCCCATTGTCTCCACTGCTCTTTAACATTATAATGGAAGTTTTAGCCATTGCAATTAGGGAAGAAAAGGCGATCAAGGGTATCCATATAGGGTCAGAAGACATCAAACTTTCACTCTTCGCAGTTGATATGATTGTATACCTGGAAAACACCAGGGATTCTACTACAAAACTCTTAGAAGTGATCAAGGAATACAGCAGTGACTCAGGTTACAAAATCAACACTCATAAACCTATAGCCTTTATATCTACCAACAATAGCCAAGCTGAAAAAATAGTCAAGGACTCTATTCCATTTACAGAAGTGCCAAAGAAGATGAAATATTTGGGAGTTTACCTAACGAAGGACATGAAAGATCTCTATAAAGATAATTAAGAAACTTTTAAAAAAAACAAATAGCTGAAAATGTAACAAGTGGAAAAACATACCATGCTCATGGTTGGGAAGAATCAACATTGTTAAAATGTCCATACTACCCAAAGCAATATACAATTTTAATGCAA
>CAUYRH010138416.1:0-77732 GCA_963574655.1 Perodicticus potto
AACAAAGATCTTTTTCACAGTTAAGTGGGCACCAGGTCTTTGAGAATCTTCTCTGGAAACAGCTCTCTTTGGTTCCACAACTCTTCCATCCACTTTGTGTGGCCTTGCATTCATTGCTGCATCCACCTCCTCCACGGTGGCGTATGTGATGAACCCAAAGCCCCTGGAGCACTTGGTGTTTGGATCTCTCATTACCACGCAGTCTGTGAGCGTTCCCCATTGCTCAAAATGGCTCCTCAGACTCTCATCAGTCGTTTCGAAGCTCAACCCTCCAATGAATAGCTTTCGGTCTCTTTAGGAGACTCTGACTTAGACATGACGGCAGGGGGAAGAGAGACTTTAACGATGCTTCCTCGGCAGCGTCCACAGGCAGAAAAAAAGCCAAGTAGTTATTTCTATCTCTGTTTTTCATTTGCTTTGAGTGGTCCCTGTCTGCATGGAAAACTCATATTGAGGCTGAAACCTCAATAATTATTTGCTCTGGAACTTTCCCCAATATCACCTAGCACCATCACCAGAGTTGTGGGAGAAGTTGCAAGGACATAGGCAAGGGACCTTGGTGAAAAAACATGAATCAAAATGACTCGAACTGGTGTTGCAGCAACATTGGGGGCTCTGTCAAAAACATACATGGCGGCTCGGCGCCTGTGGCTCAACGGGCTAAGGCGCCAGCCACGTACACCTGAGCTGGCGGGTTCGAATCCAGCCTGGGCCCGCCAAACAACAATGACGGCTGCAACTACAAAATGGCCGGGCGTTGTGGCGCCTGTAGTCCCAGCTACTTGGGAGGCAGAGGCAGGAGACTCACTTGAGCCCAGGAATTGGAGGTTGCTGTGAGCTGTAATGCCACAGCACTCTATCCAGGGTGACAGCTCGAGGCTCTGTCTCAAAAAAAAAAAAAAAAAAAAAAATACATGGCTAATTGTTACGTGGGACTGGCAACTTAAAAATTAAAGTCACCCTTTAATTCATCTTATTTGTGTAAGCAAAGACTGTGTTGGTAGAGTCTTAATTTTTTTCCCAACCAAAGAAATATAATTTAGAAGGGTCTTGCCTGCATTGTTGAAAAAGTTTAAACTTTTTATTATGCAATATTTCAGACATACTAATAGGCAGAAAATTATGTAAAACAAATCCTGTGTGCCCATCACTGGCATTAAGTAGATATTAACATTTTGCTTTGTTTCAGATTTTTGTTTTCTTTAACACAGAATTAAGTTAAAGACATAATTAAAGCCTCATTCCTCAGTTTTTTCTCTCCCTTCCCAGAGGTAAGCACTGTAGAAAGACTTTGTTAGCCACTTTTCTGGAAAATATCTGATGTCCAGAGAGTTAAAGGTAAATTTCCACCAGTACTATAATAAAGGCATGATCAACAGGCGGAAAAAGAAAGTATTCTATTACAGTGTAAACTAATTTATTATTGTGTATGTGGTCTCAAATTGGTTTGGGATTTTTTTTGTGCTCCATGTGACTTTAGACTAGGAAGAGATGAATTCCACCTTCAACTAATAATTTACTTGTACCTGTCCTTGGCTCTGGTCTTGATTTCCTCTTCTATAAGCAAAAAAAACCTGCCTGATAGTTTTCGTAAGGCTAAAAAAAGATCTTAAGTCTTTAAAATACATATTTATAGCACAATATAAATGCTTTAAAAGTGATAGTAATTATTATTTCCAACTTAATTTTATCCAGAAATCAAACTAGTCATGGTAGTTAGACTACCTTATTTCCCAACCTTTTTCATGACATTTTACACATAGGCAGTATTTATTTAATACTTTGTGGGAAAGTGACAAAGACAGCACTGTTTGGAATTGGCTTGAAGTAATTATAGTACTCAAGGGCTCCAGGTGTCCTAGGCTACCCATGACCTAAGATCAATAGCTGTGGCCTGGTGCAGTGGCTCACGCCTATAACCCCAGCACTCTGGGAGGCCAAAGTGGGCAGATTGCCCATGGATTTGAGACCAGCCTGAGCTAGAGCAAGACCCTATCTCTAAAAATAGCCGGGTATTGTGGAAGGCACCTATCGTCTCAGCTACTTGGGAGGCTGATGCAAGAGGATCACTCAAGTCCAAGATTTGAGGTTGTGGTGAGCTATGACGCCACAGCACTCTACCCAGGGCAACAAAGTAAGACTCTGTCTTTAAAAAAAAAAAAAAAAAAATCAATAGCTATACTCACCAGACATACCAGTTGGAAGCTTTGCAGCAGAGGATCAGGGTAGTAATATTACTTGGTAAGCCACTCAACTTTGATGGTTCCTTGCATAGTTAGAGACTACACCAATTATGTGGGAAATCTCCTTCAAAAATATGTGCTGTTAATTATGAAAAGAGGTTTGCCTCACCTTCCCTGGAAAAAATTTCGTTCTCTCTTGATCAAATAGCATCATCTTCCTGGTACGATAAAATGAAAATCCCAGAAATGGCATTGGTTCTTCCTAGGAAAGAACAAACTTTGGATAATACTTTACAGCTTGCAAAGTGCTTTCGAATGCACTTTGCACTGGTACTACAAGCCCTGTGAAGAAGCTCAAAGATTTGGAGCTTCTTCACAGGTGTGGTGTGGTGGCTCATGCCTCTAATTCTAGCATTTGGATTGCTTGAACCCAGGAGTTCAAGACCAGCCTGAGCAAGAGCAAGAGCAAGACCCCGTCTCTACTGAAAATAGAAAAATTAGCCAGGTGTCTGTAGTCCCAGCTACTTGGGAGGCTGAGGCTAGAAGATTGCTTGTACTCAAGAGTTTGAAGTTGCTGTGAGCTTGTGATGCCACAGCACTCCAGCCCTGGGCAATAGAGACTCTTTCAAAAATGATGCCTTTGTGATTAAGGCTAGGTAAAAGGTCATTGAGGCTTAAATGTAAGTTTTTCCATTCAATGTTCTTTCTCAAAGTGAGTAAGAGAGTATATCATAATTATGTTTCCTCATACTGCTATATTATTTCTCTAATAATTAGCTGAGGAAAATAAATTTTCACCAATCTCAGTTCCTAACTACTGTGGGCATTAAAGCCTAAATTAGAATGTACAAAAGCCACACAGCTCCCTATAAATTTGTCTCCAAGGTAAGTCAAAAAGGAGGATACAGAAAGAGTAGTTTTGTGATTTTCCTTATGTTAATTTCACAAGTTTGTAAACATAATAATTTGGCTGAGATTGAAAAGTAGAGAAATGCAAGGTAATTTTTGTAATTAAGGCTAGGGAAAAGTAGTGCCTTAACAAACAGGAAAATTGAATATAATAAATGTACTTGTTTTCTGCTACTTAACAAATTACTCAAATTCAGTGGAAACATCTCACACATTGCTGAGGGTCAGGAATTGAGCAGTGGATTAGCTGGATGTTACAGGGTATCTCCTAAGATACGCCATCTGAAGGATCTAACTCACATAGCCTTTGACTGAGGGCTTCAGTTCCCCTCCAACTGGACCTCTCCACAGGACTGCTAGCAGATAACTTCCCTGAGTGAGGAAGAAACCTCAGTGCCTTTTATGATCCAGTCTGTGGTCAGCCACTGTTACCTCTGCTTTTTCCATTCCTTAGCAGATTGCTCCAGCCCATATTAAAGGTTGGGTAGGTGGAGAAAGTTAGGTGCCACTCCTGGAAATGAATACTACAAGAATTTATGGACATAGTTTTAAATTGCCACAGGAAAGGAAAAGATGCATATGTTCTTGAATCCTTTAAAATTAAGTGGATTCTGTTAAGTGTAAGGAGTGAAGGCAAAATGTAGTAGTATATAATTAGTATATGGACTTGCCCTCATACAAATTGAGAAAGACAAAATCACTTAGGTATTGAACTTTTGGAGTCAAAAGAAATTCAAGAGGTTCGAAAAATGAAATCAGATCAGTTTTAATTGACTGGGCTTTATGTTTATGTAAGGCAATTAAATGATGAGTTTATATAGTGCTACTTCAGTGTTACTGTAATATTTTCATGTTCATGGAACTTTAATATGATTGCTATAGATTTCCAACTGATACCATACAGCGCTCAAAATGGATCAGGGCTGTTAATCGTGTGGACCCCAGAAGCAAAAAGATTTGGATTCCAGGACCAGGTGCTATGCTGTGTTCCAAACATTTTCAAGAAAGTGATTTTGAGTCATATGGCATAAGAAGAAAGCTGAAAAAAGGAGCTGTCCCTTCTGTTTCTCTATACAAGGTACTTAATGTAGGTGTAAATAGAACTAAATTACAGGGCCTTCAAAAATCAAGTTAGTTCACATTATACCTAAAATCTGCAGACGGAAAATCCCAAGTCTTAAATCCAATAATAGATTGTAAATGCTTTGAAAATTAGTTTTTTAAAAAATCTTTATACAATGTTAGCATCTTCTCTGGAGCTTTAAAAAAAGTGTATAAATGCAAATCATTTGTCTAGACGTATGTAGAAATTGCTAATTAATCGGAAAAAATCAATTAGTAGATAAAAACCGCCTTAGAATTCAGGTTTTCTCTTATGTATGAGACAGCTTTCATAATACTTTTAAATTATCTCCCTTTTTTGGGCTCCTACTGATAGTGTTATTGATCTTGACCAAAAATACACCTAATTATTAGCTTCGATATACAAAGAGGTATATGAAAAATAGGAGATTTCTGTGAGTAAGTCACTAGTATTGGTGTGACATTATTTTTTTTTTTTTTCCTGAGACAGAGCCTCAAGCTGTCATCCTGGAGAGAGTGCCGTGACATCACAGCTCACAGCCACCTCCAATTCCTGGGCTCAAGCGAGTCTCCTGCCTCCGCCTCCCAAGTAGCTGGGACTACAGGCACCCGCCACAAAGCCCGGCCATTTTTTTTTGGTTGCAGCCGTCATTGTGCCGTCATTGTTGTTTGGCGGGCCCAGGCTGGATTCGAACCCGCCAGCTCAGGTGTACGTGGCTGGCGCCTTAGCCCGTTGAGCCACAGGTGCCAAGCCAGGTGTGACATTCTTATGATTATTTTTATTTTATCCTTTACCCCTTAAACCACAACTCTCATACATTGTGTTCTGCACAGGAAGCTCTTGGAACTTCAGAGTTTGAATTTGACACCAAACTCACTTCCATGAAGACTTCTCAAATTATTAACATCTTTCTCTAGTAACTTCAATCATGTCAGAAACTTTCAACATCACATTAATATTTTTATATAGATTCTAAAAAACGCCTTGTTTATATGGTCCTATAGACTATACATTTTAAAAAATTCATAGATTATGACCTTTTCTATTGTACCTAACTCTCCATAGCAACCAGGTGAGTGTAGCATTTGTATTTAGTAGTATTTTTACACATAATCTAACGTGATGATTTCTAAAATACACTTATATTTCTGTCATAGGTTCCTCCAGGTGTACACCTTAAAGGTAAAGCAAGACAAAAAATCCTAAAACAACCACTTCCCAATAATTCTGAAGAGGTTGCCACTGAGGACCATAACTATAGTTTAAAGAGACCTTTGACAATAGATGGAGAGAAACTGGCTGAGGTGCAACAGCTGTTACAAATGTCCAAAAAAAGACTTACCCCTGTAAAAAACTACAGGATGATCAAGAAGAGAAAGGGCTTACGATTAATTGATACACTTGTAGAAGAGAAACTACTTTCTGAGGAAACAGAGTATCTGCTACGAGCTCAGTTTTCAGGTATTTCCCCTAGTAACGTGTAATATTTACAAAATATCCATTTTTCTGAAATACCTTTAAATATTTGCTGTTGCCTATGAAAACATGGTTTCCGCTGGAAAGTGGAAATTCTCCAGAGTGTAAACAAGAAGAATGAAAAGTAATTGCCAGGATTTTTTTTTATATTTTATGGTTTTCAATTATAAAAGTAACATTTTTATTATAGGCAAAGCAAAGAAATATTTAAATGAGAAAAATAATGCATAATCCCACTAACCAGAGATGAGATCATACAGTGTTTTGTACTTTTTATAATTGTTCTCGTCCATGGATACTGGTAAACACTTTTAACTGCTACATAATTTATTACCAAAGTCTTTTTACAGTGGAGTTGAACTAGATAATTTGCAAAATTTCTTTCAACTTGGGAATTATATTATCTCCACATTTTAAAAAAATGCTTTAGAGTAGAATATAAACCTGTGGACAAGCCATGTAGTCTTCTTTAGGAACTGAATATTTCAAGAGAAACAAAGTAACAATTGCTGATTTATTCTTTTTTTTTTTTTTTTTAGACAGTCTTACTATGTCACTCTTGGTAGAGTGCTATGGTGTCACAGTTCACAGCAACCTCTAACCCTTAGGCTTAAACAATTCTCTTGCCTGAGCCTCCCAAGTAGCTAGAACTACAGGGGCCCATGATGACACCCAGCTATTTTTAGAGATGGGGTCTCACTCTTGCTCAGGCTGGTGAGCTCAGGCAATCCTTGGCCTCCCAAGTGCTGGGATTACAGGCATGAGCCGTCTCACCTGACCATTTTTTTTGAGACTAAGTCTCACTTTGTCACCCTTGGTAGAGTGCTGTGGCATCATAGCTCACAGCAGCCTCAAACTCTTGGGCTCAAGTGATCCTCTTGCCTCGGCCTTTTAAGTAGCAGGGACTACATACACTGGCCACAACACTCGGCTATTTTTAGACATAGTGTCTCACTCTTGCTCAGGCTGGTCTCGAACTCCTGAGCTTAGACAATCCACTGGCCTTGGCCTCCCTGAGTGCTGGGATTACAGGCGTGAGCCACTGAGCCTGGCCTGCTGATTTCCTCTGACGAAGGCAGCAGAGATGTGGCCTTACATTTTGGTAAAAGAGAGGAATGTCCTTTTTCTATAACAAGTAGGTTTCTCTCTAAAAGAGGAAAATATTTTGTCTTTCTTTAAGGGGGAAATAGAGGTAACAAATAGGAGTCCCCACCAGGAATAATGGATTTTTTTTTTCTGTCAGTGGTGGATATGTGTCAATTTGAATACGTGTACCCAATCTCTAGAAATGTTTATCCTAATTTTCACCCTCAGATAAATAGTAACCAGGGAACAAACTCAAACAAATAGATATCCTCATAATCCAGATACTTAATTTTATATAGTTATTTCATTTTCTTCCCTGTTCCTCTGAAAAATTTCTGCTCAGGCTGCCAATGAATAGTAAAACATGAAACTTTTTTCTTCTCTCAAGCTCGTGAAATGATTTAAGATAAATAGCATAAATTGGTCAAGGAGCTATAACCTCTGAACAAACACAGTTAAAATGTGACTATATTTATATTTGAATTTTGATGCCCAGTGCATTTTATATCCAAATGCTATGATCTGTACTTGAAACTGTTACTATTAACATTTTTGTTACAAAGAATAAATACATTTATTTTAACAGATTTTAAGTGGGAGTTGTATAATTGGAGAGAAACAGATGAATACTCTACCGAAATGAAACAATTTGCATGTACACTCTACTTGTGCAGTAGCAAAGTGTATGATTATGTAAGAAAGATTCTTAAGTTGCCTCATTCTTCCATCCTCAGAACGTAAGTGAATTACTTTTTAGATGTTAAATAAATATATTCTTTCACTGCATTTTATACATTAAGACTGTTAGCAATCTAACTCCCATTTATTGGTCCATTTTCTCTTTTTAAAAACTTTCTAGGTAATATTTTCATATTATGACAGCAATATTTTCTTTTTTTTTTTTTGGAGACAAAGTCTCACTCAGTCAACCTGGGGTTGAGCACCATGGCATCATAACTCACAGCAGCCTCAAACTCTTGGGCTTTAGCCATTCTCTTGTCAAAGCCTCCTGAGTAGCTGGGACTACAGGCGCCCACCACAATGCTTGGCTGTTTTTTAGAGATGGGGTCTCACTCTAGCTTGTGCTTGTCTCAAACTCCTAAACTCAAGCAATCTGCCTGCCTTGGCCTCCCAGAGTGCTAGGATTACAGGCATGAGCCACGGTGCCTGGCAACAGCAATATTTTCATCAACAAAATGAAGACACATAGTCTGACAAAATTTTTGTATCTTGCAAACGTTAGAGGCATTCTGGATGACAAAATATGAATCCTGGAATATTGGAATTTCTAGTGCAGTTCAGCAGTTTTAATATCTGACTACCCTGGAAAATCTAAAACAGGTTCTGGATTGATAACCATTGGTCTGGGAAAAGCAAAAAATGTGCATTTTTCATAAGCACTACTGTTGACCCCAATGTAGGTTGTCTGGGGATCAGATTTTTCTTAATAATTTTTTAGGATTTCAGATCAAAATACATAAATAGATTTGTAATTCTGTTAGTGCAAAGCAAGTAACACATGACTTTCTAGCATTGTCTTATAAATTTAATTCTTAGTACATAATTTGTACTGTTTTTACCACTGGTTTTACAGACTTTTTGTTTTTCTAAGAGTGAGACTCTAGTCATCCAGGCTGGAGTGCAGTGGCATGCTGATAGTTCCCTGCAGCCTTTAACTCCTGGTCTCAAGGGATCACCCCACCTCCACCTTCTGAGTAGCTACACTTGGCTAATTCTTTTATAAGTTTTTTAGAGACAGGGTCTTGCTCTCTTGCCCAGGCTGGTCTTGGACTGCTGGCCTGAAGTTATCTTCCCTCCTCAGTCTCTAAAGTGTTGGGATTACAAGCATGAGCCGCCATGCCTAGCCTACAGAATATTTTTTTAAAAACATGAATAAGAATTTTCTTCCACACATACTATTAAAATAATATTACTAATAAAAATTTTAGAAATAGCGTATTTCCTTCCAGTTTTTTCTCTGTGCTTAGATTTACTAGTTTTTACATAGTTGTGATCTGTTGGATATAAATTTCCAAACTTGTTTTTATCACTCTGTTGTATATGCTTTTTATCCATGTTATTTTGAACTGTATAGACACATTTTAATAGATGTGTATTATCAAATAGTCCCAGCCTACTTAACTCTGGCATTCTGCAACTATTAAGACATATTGTTTACATTTTTTAGTTGTAATTGCTATTACATGAATATTTGTGAATAATGCTACTGTCTTCCATAATGTGATTTTACCATTCAGGCTGTATATTGTACTACTTATTAAAAATGTCCACTTTCTGTTAAGCAAGACACATTTTTATAGATAGTGTGTTGATATTTCTCCTCCTATACCTTTAAAAATTTTTTTTCTTACTGATATATAATAGTCCTATGTATTTGGTGGGTACATGTGATATTTTGATATAGGTGTACAATGTATGATGACCAAATCAAGGTTGGGGATACGTTATCACCTCAAACATTTGTCTTTGGTGGGTGGGGGGCTAAACCTTATTTAGTCCATCCCTACTTCTGCATTGGTTTTAAAGTATTACTGAGTGGTTTTTCCACTGTGGTTTATGTAAGATATTTCACATGACTTATCATCTTTTTTTTTTCATGGTTTTCTTCATTTCTCATAGTTCTGCATCAACTCTTGGACTAAATCTTTCTGGCAATTCTGGGTCATGCTTAACTCTTCTCTTCATGTCATTTTGCATTTTGTAACCTTTGCAGTGACATTGCATATTTAGATACGATTACAATGCTCACACAGTTGCTTATTATTTCTTTGGTTAATTAAGGTAGGTTGTGATAATTATAAACTGTTATACTCAAACAACATCTAAGCATATAAATACCAGAAAGTGAAAAAACAATACTTCCTTCCTTTTGGTACATACACTCCTAGACTTTTTAAAAAAAAATCTTCCTGGGCTCTGCGCCTGTGGCTCAACAGGCTAAGGCACCAGCCACGTACACCTGAGCTGGCGGGTTTGAATCCAGCCGGGCCCGTCAAACGACGACGGCTGCAACCAAAAAATGGCCGGGCTTTGTGGCGGGTGCCTGTAGTCCCAGCTACTTGGGAGGCAGAGGCAGGAGAATCACTTGAGCCCAGGAGTTGGAGGTTGCTGTGAGCTGTGATGCCACGGCACTCTATCCAGGGTGACAGCTTGAGGCTCTGTCTCAAAAAAAAAAAAAAAAAGAAAGAAAAATCTTCCTGGCTGGCGCCTGTAGCTCAGCAGCTAGGGTGCCGGCCACGTGCACCGGAGCTGGTGGGTTCGAACCTGGCCTGAGCCTGCCAAACAACAACGACAACTACAACAACAACAAAAATGAATAGCCAAGCGTTGTGGCAGGTGCCTGTAGTCCCAGCTCCTTGGAAGGCTGAGGCAAGAGAATCACTTAAGCCTAAGAGTTTGAAGTTGCTGTGAGCTGTGATGCCATGGCATTCTACCGAGGGCAACATAGTGAGACTCTGTCTCAAAAAAAAAAAAAAAATCTTTCTATTTGTCCAATAAAATTTTGTTTTAGTGGTCATATGTTATGCTATTATATTAATGGTATCTAGATTTTATGTGAAAATATTGGAGAGGTCAAACCTATTTCTCTTTGGTTACATTTCCATTCATTTTCCCATCAATAACTTACCTGTTCTTTACACAGCTGTGCTTAAGTAGTAGATCTTTATAATCATCATATTTAATATTCATCTATTCAATAAATATTTATTGATCAGGAGCTGCCAGTGAGGCAGGAGGAAAACGAGATTGTGATGGCCTGGAAGCCAAGTGTAGAAAGTATTTCAAGGAGGGAGTAGTCCACTATGTCAAATGCTGCTGGGAGATCAGGTAAGATGAGGACAGAGAATTGCCCACTGAATTTTTCAAGATGGAGGCCATTGATGACCTTGACAAGAGCAGTTGCAGTGGAGTGGTGGAGAGGTAAACCTGGCTGGAGTGGGTCCAGAGAGAATGAAAGTGAAGCAGCAGAGTAAATGATTACGGAATCTTCTAAGGAGTTTTGCTATGAAGGAGAGCAGAAAAATGGATCTCTAGATAGAAAGGAGTATGCATTGACGGGAGGGTGTTTGTTGAGATGTCAGATGTCCCAGCATATTTGCACGCTCATGGGAATGATCTAGTAGGGAGAAGAAAATTGGTGATATGTGAGTTGTAGACGGATAACATCCAACACCAGTGTGGGAGGGAGTCTGACCTTAGGTACAGGAATTGTTCACCCCTTGGAAAAGGAAGAAAAGCAGAAATATAGATTTAAAGAGGTTAACAGATTTGGTGGTAGGAGATTAAGATTTTTTTTTTGGTTTTGTCTTAAGACATGGGGGTCTTGCTGTGTTACCTAGGCTGGACTCACACCCCTGGGCTCAATGGATCCTCCTGCATCAGCCTCCAGAGTTTCTAAAACTGTAGGTACATGCCATCACTTATAGCTAGAGAATGAGTTTTTGTAAGATTGCTTCTGTATTCTTGATGAAATAAGTTATTGGCTGAGAATTGAAGAGGGTAGTATTAGAAGTTTGGAGAAAAAGAAAATATGACTAGTCACCTCAAGGTCCAGAAAAATAAATACTAGAAAAATGTAGTACCAGATTTGTGGTCAAAACTGTTGTTCTTCAGTCTTTAATGGTGGAGAAAAAAAAATTAAATGGTTTATAATTAGTTGATGACAGAGCAAGCCAGACTTAAATTTTTAAAAACCCTGGTTTTGTTAGATAGATACCTCACTAACTTTCTTTCTTTCTTTCTTTCTTTCTTTTTGAGGCAGAGTCTAACTATGTCACCCTCAGGAGCATGCTGTGGCCTCACAGCAACCTCAAGCTCCTGGGCTTAAGCGACTCTTTTGCCTCAGCCTCCCAAGTAGCTGGGACTACAGGCGCCCCCCACAACACCCAGCTATTTTTTGTTGCAGTTGTCATTGCTATTGAGCTGGCCTGGGCAGGGTTCAAACCCGCTATGCTCGATGCATGTGGCTGGTGCTATAACCAATGTGCTACTGGTGCCAAGCCAGGTAACTCACTAATTTTTAATTGTCATACATGTTTCTCTAAATTCTTAGCTACATCAAACAACTTTCTAATTTTCTCTGTACTGATGGTGGATCCTTTTCCAATTCTCCCTGAATTCTTTTCATCCAAAACCTTTCCAGAGCTGTGTTTTTTTATAATTCCAGTGCTTTAGGGCTTTAAGGTAGATCACTGTCACAAGTCTTTTAAAACAGAATATCCTCACCTTTCCTCATCATAATAATAGTAATACATTTAGTGTAGAAAATTTTGGCACAGGGCCAGTCATGATGGCTCATGCCTATAATCTTAGCACTCTGGGAGGCCAAGGCAGGTGGGTCACCTGAGCTTAGGAGCTGGAGACCAACCAGGCTTAGCAAGAACAAGACCCCTTCTCTAAAAATAGCTGGTATTGTGCTGTAGTCCCAGCTACTTGGGAAGCTAAGGCAAGAGGATCACTTCAGCCCAAGAGTTGGAGGTTGCTGTGAGCTGTGACACCATGGCACTCTACCAAGGGCAACAAAGTGTGACCAAAAAAATGAAAATGTTAGAGCTCCATGGCCCAATCGGTTAGCATATGGTACTAATATGAAAATGTTGGCACAGTTATTCCTTATTTATATTTCCTCTGCGTCTGATTTTCTATGTTTGTATTGCTATTTAGTAAATTGACTCCCTATATAGGTTAGGTGCTATGAGAGAAACATAAACAGTGGGCTCAGCGGGCTAAGGCGCCAGCCACGTACACCTGAGCTGGCGGGTTCGAATCCAGCCCGGGCCCGCCAAACAACAATGACGGCTGCAACCAAAAAATAGCCAGACGTTGTGGCGGGTGCCTGTAGTCCCAGCTACTTGGGAGACGGAGGCAGGAGACTTGCTTGAGCCCAGGAATTGGAGGTTGCTGTGAGCTGTGATGCCACGGCACTCTATCCAGGGTGACAGCTTGAGGCTCTGTCTCACAAAAAAAAAAAAAGAATGTGGATGCTTGCTAATCATAGTGAATCACAAGAAGACTGGGAGATTAGCCCTTAGCTATATTTCATTTAACATTTTGTATATAGTGGAAAGGGCATAACAGGTATGATTACGAGTGTGTATCCCTGAGTCAAACTCCTCCCATTGAATTTGCCTGAATAATCAACATTTTATTGTACTATAATGTTTTATTAATGTACTAAAATTTAAATTGCCTTGAAATGTCGAGGGCAGTGTTTTTCAACCTTTTTATCTCACGGCACACTTGAACCAATAGTTTAAACTTCCATGACACACTTAAATTATGTTGATTTAAAAAAGTTTAAAAAGGGGGCGGTGCCTGTGGCTCATCGAGTAGGGCGCTGGCCCCGTATACCGAAGGTGGTGGGGTCAAACCCGGCCTCGGCCAAACTGCAAAACAGAAAAATAGCCGAGCCTTGTGGTGGGCGCCTGTAGTCCTAGCTACTTGGGAGGCAAGAGAATCGCCTAAGCCCAGGAGTTGGAGGTTGCTGTGAGCTGTGTGACACCACAGCACTCTACTGAGGGTGGTAAAGTGAGACTCTTATCTCTACCAAAAAAAAAAAAAAGTTAAAAAAAAAAGAATATATTTACTGTGCTTTGAACTTCTTTCAAATATAATTTCATTACTGATCTTTAAAAATGTTTACAGCACGCTGGTTGAAAATCACTGGTCTAGGGACTTATAATCGTAGTGCTGCATAGGGTTTTTCCGGAAGAAGTAGCTAGAAGATAATTAACAAAAAAGATGTGGCCCTTTCTGCCATTGCCGCTAGAATAGCCTACAGAGCCTAGGAGGCCTGCAGTTCCCTCCAGCTCATGTCCACCCGCAATCCTGCCCCTTCTGCCTCCAAGGCCTTCTGGGTAGCGTGTCCTTCCTTCCCTGGGAGCCTCAGGCCTCTGTCTGCTCTGCTGCACTCCCTCTTGCCTGCCCACCTCGGGTTCTGTGCTGCGCTGGCTCTTGTTTAACACCATCCTCTCCTCCCTGGAAGGTTGCCCTGACTGCCCTAAAGATGGCATGCCCACCCCAGCAGTCCCCTTGTCACCCCGTCACCCCATCATCCCACTCTGAGTTCCCCGTAGTACTTAAAATGACCTGCAGTGATATTATCAATTTGTACTCACTTGTCCCATTAGAAGGAAAGGCTCCAAAAGAAGAGACCCGTGTGTTGTTCTCTGTTGTTTCCCCAGGACATGGGTCATTAGGCAGTCAATTCATATTTGTTGAATAAATGAGGGAGTCTTCTTTGCCCTTCAGGCTCTGCTCACTCATCTCCTCCATAGTTTTCTAAGGCAATCCCTGATTGGTTTCTTGCCTGAGCACTTTGCATGATCTGCTGTCACAGCACGACACTCACCAGAATGAGTGACGGCTGACAGGTCACCTGACTATAAACTCTTGGACAGTAGGGACTTCTTATTCTCATATTTATCCTGCCACCTTTCCTGACGCAAAACAGACACCCACTCCATTTTTGTTACAGTTACGTCCCTTCCACTCATTGACCTGCAGCTGTGTGTGAGTGCCAGGCCCGCTCCCCGGCGAGGACAGAGTAATGGATTCTGTGGCTTCTCTCGTCCTGAAGCTAGAGAGTCTTGCCTTATTTCTGACAAACCTATGACCCTTTTCATGATGTAAAAGAGTGGGATGGATGGTTGACCCTTTTTAAAGAGAGAGGGATCACCTGTGCCTCAGTTTCCTTTTTCATTCTGCAATCCATCATATTGTTGACAGTTGTTGTAATCCACATCACTGTCATCCCAGGGCTTCTCACCAAGTTGACACTAGACAAAGAAGAGAAAAGACGTGTTCTGGGTGGAGGGAATTCAGTATACAAATACAGTCTCATGAGAGGGACACCAGAAGACGTCCTGAGAGACTCAGCTTCACGGAGCCCAGGGGGAGAACCAGCTAAGCAGGAGCGAGGCCTCTCGGGAGTCCTTGTATCATGTCAGGGAGTTCAGAGGTTATCTAAGAGCAGTGGGAACCTACTGAAGGGGTTCAGAAGGAGGATGCCATCGGATTTATACAGCACAACTTTTCTGGCTGTAGTGCAGACAAAACAGATCCTAGCAAGCCTTTTTCAAGGCCATTGGAATTGAGCAAGAAATGATGGTAGGTTTAACTAGTTTTCTATAGATGAAGAGAAGTAGGCAAAGTATAATCAACAGAATATGATGACATGTGAGTTTAATGGAGGAGGAAGGGAATGACCAGAGCGACTCCATGTTCTCCCCTATCCTGATGATTGCACCTGCTCTGGGGAGAATGATTGAGGAGGGAAAGTGCAAGTGTGGTTTTCATCATGTTGAATTTAGACACCTTTGAGACATAAAAGGGAAGATGATAAGTCAGCAGTTAGTTGAAAAAGAACAATTTGTGCGTCCTAAGGTATAGGTGATATATAAGCCTTGGGTGCAGATGGATCATGCAAGGTGAGAGTGGAGTGAAAGGGGAATGGTCTCGAGATCGGCTGGTGAAGGAAGGCGGGCCATCAGAGGAGGCAGCAACAGCAGGCGGAGAGACAGGAGCTAAGCCAGGACATGTCACAGAAGCCAAGAGAAGGTGATGTAAACAAGAAAGGAATGGGCGCCAGTGTCGAACGCTGCTAAGATCATGTTCCAGAACAATTGAAACATACAGATTTTGTGACTTCCTGTGGAATGAGAGGTCAGAAGTCAGATGGAGTGGTAGTTAGAATATGAGTGGAAGGAGAGGAAATGTGAACATTCATTTTGTACCTTCAGGGGACAAATGTGGTCTGTTAACGGGGGGTTAACATGTTTGCCGTGTGGAAGCTGCTGTGCAACAGAGCAGGGTCAGCCCTCAGGCCCGGCACGCATAGGTGAGTGGTGAGGGAGAGGAGGGGAGAGGGCTTCACGAGCAAAGGCAGTGTCTGTCTGTACAGGGACCGGAGATGGGAGCGTGCCGATCTTGTTCAGGGATCAGTCTATTTGGTTTGGAGCTCGGAGTGCCTATAGAACAGTGACAGCAGATTGATCTTGAAAAAAGCAGGGACTAGATCATTAAACACTCTAGGTGATAACATATCTGCTTGTCTTTTTATATGAAAGTGTCTTGGGTTATTTTCCACTGGGCAAAAATGACTCCAGGGATGTGAACTTCCTTGATTCTGTGGCTTTGGGTAGCTCCCATGCTCCAGCCTCAGCCCCTTTTGAGAAAAGGTGTGTTGAGAAGAAGCAACAACTACCATACAATCATGCGGAAAGTACAATAAAAGGTGGCTGAACGTGGGGGAAAGTAGAGACCAGAGGTTAGCATCGTAGTGTGGGTAAGAAAAAAGCCCAAACTTTAAGCATTGGAGATACCGAGATTTAGGAAATGAAGCCCACAGCCATACCACCCTGAATGTGCCCAACCAATCTCATCTGATCTCAGGAGCAAAGCAGCGCTGGGCTGGGTTAGTATTTCGATGGGAGATTTAGTAAATAGAATTGGCACAACTGATGACTTCATAAGATATGAGAAATGGTGGGAAATGTAGGAGACAGAGCACTTTGGGGTGAACCCCCATTGTTTTTCTTAGGCATTAAGATTGGGACCACAGAAGAGGAAGGTGGGTTGGGGGGATGAACGGCTGCCCAAGGTGTTTACTGACTTGAAGGCCTGCCTTGTAGTGGGGAGCTGAGGGTGTAGGGTACATTTCACCCAAATGCCAAGTTTTGATTTTAACTGTGTCTTGAGTCTGGAGAGTGGAATTAGAGTAGAATTCACATCAGCATATAAGAGGCAGCTGAAGCTTTGAGAATAGAAGAAACTGCTCAAAAGTAAAATACAGGGTGGCACACCAGTATTTAGAAGGAGGGCAGAAAAAAATAATCCAGAAAATAGTGAGGGATCAGTAGAGGAAGAGATTGGAGAGGGATAAAACAAGGGGAGGGTTTTCAACAAGATGAGGACAACTGAAAGTCCCCAGTGCTGCAGAAACAAGGTCTTAGTTATTAAAGATATTGCGACGTCAAAGAGGGGGCAGAGCAGATTTAGCTGGACTGAGAATTGATACCAGTTGTGTTTGATCATGCTTTCAAGAAACTGAGCTTTGTGGGACTAACAGGCAGTGAGTGTGCTGGCTAGAAAGGGATTCGGGGTCAGGTCGGTCACTGTGGCTTATGATGAGATTTCCTAGCACTCTGGGAGGCTGGGGTGGGTGGATTGCCTGTGCTCATAAGTCAAAGACCAGCCTGAGCAAGAGCAGGACACCATCTCTATTAAAAATAGAAAAACAGGCAGTGCCTGTAGCTCAGTGGGTGGAGTGCCAGCCATATTCACCCAGGCTGGCAGGTTCGAACCCGGGTCAGGCCAGCTAAACAATGACAACGGCAACAAAAAAATAGCCAGGCATTGTGGCGGGTACCTGTAGTCAGTCCCAGCTACTTGGGAGAATCACTTAAGCCCAAGAGTTTGAGGTTGCTGTGAGCTGTGACGCCACAGCACTCTACCGAGGGTGACATAGTGAGACTCTGTCTCAAAAAAAAAAAAAAAGAAAGAAGAAAAACAAGCCAGGCATTGTGGTGCACACCTATAGTCCCAGCTGCTCAGGAGGGGCGACATAGTGAGACTCTGTCTCAAAAAAAAAAAAGAAAGAAGAAAAACAAGCCAGGCATTGTGGTGCACACCTG
This sequence comes from Perodicticus potto, assembly GCA_963574655.1. Classification (NCBI taxonomy): domain Eukaryota; kingdom Metazoa; phylum Chordata; class Mammalia; order Primates; family Lorisidae; genus Perodicticus; species Perodicticus potto. The sequence goes on from CAUYRH010138416.1 coordinate 17,394, forward strand.
TAGTCCCAGCTACTCAGGAGGCTGAGGCAAGAGAATTATTGCTCAAGCCCACAAGTTTGAGGTTGCTGTGAGCTATGATGCCATGGCACTCTACCCAGAGTGATAGAGTGAGACTTTGCCTCAAAACAAAGAGATTCAGGGTCTTTCAGGATAGTTTTTATAAGTCGTTTGATTTTGGTTTTAGATATAGACAGAAGCATGTTTGTATGCTGAGGAAGAGCGAGTGTAGGGGAGAGAGTTAGATGTATAATTCTTTAACAAATTACTGTTTTACTGTTAAATTCCTCTGTCTCAATCTTACAGGTAAAATTTATGAGCTACTTATTTTGGGTACTCACTCATGGTTTTATTGATGGGGGGGTGTTATATTTTTAGCCTCAGAATATTCTGCTGACAAGTGATTCTCCACTGGGTGACATTAAGATCGTTGATTTTGGCCTTTCAAGAATAATGAAGAACAGTGAAGAGCTCCGAGAGATTATGGGTACTCCTGAATATGTGGGTCAGTATTCATAAGAGTGGCGTGGTTTTGTGTTTGGGGTCCTCAGGCACCAGCTCCATTAGGCGCTGACATGTGGAATGGTTCATAGTGGGGCCAGCCATCTGCTGGACAAGTGTGATGGGGAGAGTGCCTGGGACTAGAGCAGGGCATTAGGAAAGCAGAGGTGGGGACAGGTGAGGAAGATTTAAAAGCTACCACCTGATAGGGACTATGCCTGGGTAGATAGAGGGTGTGAGAAGCCCAATGTGTCAGAAATTGCCACTTTATATTGCAGTGTTTATTCCTTCCTATATTTCTAAAATACTAGGACTCAACAATGCATGGTAGAGGTGTGAAAAATAAACAAGTTCATTATAAATATCTAGTTAGACTTTGTATTAATTTATGCTGTTAATAGTTAAGAATTTTTTCCACAAAATTAAATGTTCTCTTCTGTTTCTGATACTAGCTCCTGAAATTCTTAGTTATGATCCTATCAGCATGGCAACGGATATGTGGTGAGTGTTACTGATGAAAATTGATTAAGTTAGTTTCAATACATGAGAATGGTGCTAATTTTTCTTAAATTTTCTTTCAATTTAGGAGCATTGGCGTGTTAACGTATGTCATGCTTACAGGAACATCACCCTTCTTAGGCAATGATAAACAAGAAACATTCTTGAACATCTCACAGATGAATTTAAGTTATTCTGAGGAAGAGTTTGATGTTGTATCTGAGTCAGCTATTGACTTCATCAAGACACTTTTAGTGAAGAAACCTGAGTAAGTATTCATTTAATATTTATCACTGTCCATTTTTGATTGATCTGCTCCAAGCAAAAGTAGTTCAACAACAGAAACACCAAAATGAAGATGCAAAAATGTTGGTGTAATATTAGATGAAACTCGTGGCTTGCTATGTCTGTGGAAAGAAAAGTGGCCAAAATGAAAATATTTTTGAAAGTATGAACTGCGTTCCTCATTATAACAGGATTAAAATATTAATTAGCAAAATTGTGTTATTGTAGTTATGTCATCCAATGAGCAGTACTCACAATCTGTGGTTACTAGAAATTGACAATGAAATGCCAGATAATTGGCTCGACACCTGTAGCTCAAGAGGCTAAGGCACCAGCCACATACACCGGAGCTGTCGGGTTCAAATCCAGCTTGGGCCGCCAAACAATGACAACTATAACCAAAAAATAGCCAGGTATTGTGTCAGGCGCCTGTACTCCCAGCTACTTGGGAGGCTGAGGCAAGAGGATCACTTAAGCCCAAGAGTTTGAGGTTGCTGTGAGCAGTGGCACCATGGCACTCTACCCAGGGCGACAGCTTGAGACCCTGTCTCAAAAAAAAAAAAAAGAAATGCCAGACAATCCCTAGAAGATATTTTCCATCTGTTCTTTGTTCCCCAAGAGAGCTTTCCAGAGCTAGTTTACCTAAAATATTATTTTTCAACATTATGAACAATTACACCCAAATTCCAAAATTTCTAGTTTTATTCAGGAATCACAATAAGATTCTTGCCAACTCTGGATCATACTTCTCGAATTGTAATAAATACTAGCTTATGTTCTAGTAGCTTATGTTCTAGTTTTTAACTGAAGTGCTCATATGTTGCCCTCAGTATAAATTGTGTATCTTTACACAGAGATCGGGCCACTGCAGAAGAATGTCTACGACATCCCTGGCTGACACAGAGCAGTATTCAAGATCCTTCTCTCAGGGTGAAAGGGGCCTTAGAAGAACCAAATGCCCTTCAAGAAGGTGATGATTCTGTGCCTGAAATTAATTCTGGCAAACCAGAAACTGAGGAAGCAATTGTAACAGAGGAGTTAATTGTAGTTACTTCGTATACTTTAGGACAGTGCAGACAGTCTGAAAAAGAGAAAATGGAGCAAAAGGCCATTTCCAAACGATTTAAATTTGAGGAACCTTTGCTACAAGAAATTCCAGGAGAATTTATCTACTGAGCAGTATTTCCCTTTAGAACTTTTGAGATTTCTACATTGAATTGAAAACATTAATATTATTTATGGACCACAGGCCAAACGGTACATGTATTGAAAGTGGATAACCAGGTGTCACATACGTAGACACAAACAACTTTGTGAAACTTATGGAATTAGATGAATCAAGCCAGATTTATAACATTGCCAACCAGGAGGTTTAACAGGTACAGTTATCTGTTTCAATGTTATTTTTAAGAAGGGAGAGGTTTGCATCTTTTAATCCTACATCCTGTTTCTCCAGAATGAGAATTTGTAAGCAAAGATACTATTTGTATTCACTTTCTTTAAAAATCCAAGTAAAAGTGCCAAAACTGCATTCTGTAAATCTCTTTTGCATTATTCACGTGTGTATCTATGTCTACTTTACATGCATATTGACACCCTTACTAAAATGGATAACTTTTTGACTTGGGGGAGGGGTAGTTTGGCAAGATATTAATTTAAAATCTTTTAACTTTTTGACTTGCGGGAGGGGTGGTTTGGCAAGATTTTAATTTAACATCTTTTAAATTTTTGACATCTAGAATAACATTCATTATAGCTTGATAATGTCTTATTTTTATATTTTATTACTGCTTTATGTTGACTTGATTTGGCTTATATTATCTCTGTTTTTGCATAATGCTTATAACCTATCAGTGAAAACCCTGGCTAATTCTTTCTCTATTCAATGTCACTAATAAGAGAAGGATTTTTCACCTCTGAAATTATTCTGCTTTTAAGCATCAGCTGTCAGCCGCCTCCGTCATCACCCCACACTCACCTACCTTCTTTCAGGGGCTAAACCACAGCCACTTCCTTGCCCTTCACCCAAGTTGTCACGTAATTATGGCCACTTGCAGGCATCAGTGTAATCTGATCAACACTATGGTTGCTTTGGTCAGTGAAAAGATACTATTCCATTGTGTTTGTCTCAAAGTTAATAAAATGCCATAGAGCAGAAGAGTTGGAGAGCATTTCCACGCTGACCACCAAGCCTCTACTTGCGTTATTTCTTCCCCACCCCCAAGCAGTGTTAGGAAAACATTACAAATATCAACATATATAAACATTTACTTTGTCCATACAAAATTTGACATTGGAATCTTTGTCCCCAAAAGACTTACAAGAATATATTCAGTAGAGTTTTTAATTGGATTAGGAAGGAACACTTAATTGTATCTAGGCCCCTACAGTGAACAGGAAAGGCCTATTTGAAAAATGGAGATGGAAAAGTATATGCTGTGTGACTTAAATTGAATATCCTCACATAAAAAAACTCTGAGCGTCCTTCTTTGTTTTTCACTGGGCTCAGTGTGTTGCGTTTGTCGCTCCAGCTTGTCTGTCACCTGTGTGCTGTGCACACCCAGGCCCTGGCCAGGCTCTGCGTTAAGGACAACTGCGAACCCTGTCCCGGTCTGATCAGGGTGTGTCACAAAGCGCTCCCCTGAGCACGATTTCGCTAATGTCGAAATCATGAAAATGACAGCACCTCACCACCTGTCTTCAAGTGTGTGCGGTGACCACACACACGTTTATCTAAATGTCATAGATATGCACACAAATGGTCTGTCACCTCCCCCAGGTCTGCCGCGTGAGCCTGTCGGAGCACCTGGTGATGCTTGTACACCACGGGGCGAAATTCCTCAGGCAGTTCAAACTGTTGCAGTGTTTTCTTGCTAAATTGGTTTTATTTATAGAGTTTCCTGGAAACTAGCATTTCTAGACAAGAGCTGAAAAGGTAAAGAGGAAATTCTGCCACACTGTTAGTTTTCCATGAAAACCCATGGCTACAATGTTGGGCCTTGGGTAACTTGTAAAACACAGTTTTAAGCAAATTTGTATAAGTATTCTGACAGAAACAGGGGAAATGTGACAAAAAAAAATACTAATGTTGAATGACACGTTTGTACTTAATGGATGTCAAGTTTTAAAAGCATAATCATTTGGACTTTTTCAAGACCATTTTATATTTTAGAAATACACTTAAAAATTTTTGTAATATAGCAGAACCTCTGTAAGTTGACTATAACAAACTGGGCAATGTACAGAGGTGCCAACATAAGGAGCTAGGCCTGCGGTACTAATGTGTATGTGTAGTATATGTCTGGGCTATGAAAATTAGGCAACTTGAGGTGGTCAATGTAGGGAGATGGTTGGCTATGGAGGATCTACTGTATGCCTTGTAGCTGGCTACACTGCAGTTTGTTGCATAACCTTAGCTGCTTTTGTACCTTACATTTTGAGTTGTTCGTGCTTTTTTAATAAGCCCTTCAGAATACATGTATACTTGTATATTGGCGTTTTTTTGGCTTATGTGACATAAACACATGAAGAGCCTTCACGATATTAGGCCAAATAAAAATCTAGTAATGATTCACCAACTAGCTCTATACTTATTTAAAGATGTTAATGTTGTTTTTTTCTATTACCAAATTGATGGACTGAACAGTGCTATTGGATTTACACATACCATTTATAGGTATAGTGAAATTATAATAAAATTCAACAACATAATATTTCAGTGTGAAGAGAAGTTGCTTATGAAATATGTAAAATGTATAAGTCGTTTTAATCAATTGGGAAATTGTATTTGAATGTTCTTAGGTTTTGTTGTTTTCACATGGAAAGTTGAAGAAAATGCCTTTACCTAGTAGAGGAAAGACAGAGGCTAATTGTAGAATCTATTAAACTTTTCCAAATGACCTCAGTTTGGAAGAGAATTTATTGGAGAAAAGGTTACAAAGACAGGCTACCAATTATAATTCCCAATAATGTAATGGAGGTGGCATGTGCCTCAGTTTACAGAGGCCTAAGCATTTTTAGAAGTTATATCAATCTGGGCAGTGCCTGTGGCTCAGTGAGTAAGGCACCAGCCCCATATACTGAGGTCAAACCTGGCCCCAGCCAAACTGCAATTAAAAAAAATAGCTGGACGTTGTGGCTATTTTTTTATTTTTATTTTTTTGAGACAGAGTCTCCCTTTGTTGTCCTCGGTAGAGTGCTGTGGCATCACACCTCACAGCAACCTCCAGTTCTTGGACTTAGGCAATTCTCTTACCTTAGCCTCCCAAGTAGCTGAGAAGCTGAGGCAGAGAGACTCACCTAAGCTCAAGAGCTGGAGGTTTGCTGTGAACTGTGATGCCATAGCACTCTATCAAGAGCAACAAAGGGAGACTGTATCTCTAAAAAAAAAAAGACATTATATTAATCCATGGACACCAGTATACATAAGTTTACATGGGAGAAGGATGGTTAACTAAAAATATTAGCAAATTAATCTTAAATACGTTCTAAGCTTGCACTTACACAGATTTGAATTAGTCTAGTAAAAATAAAATAGCCAAGTACTATATATATTGTCTAAGATCATTAAACACCTAGTACCTTGAATTCTTTGTAGAATTAAAGGAGCTAGATTAAAAATCTTAAACTTGGATGGTGCCTCTGGCTCAGTGAGTAGGGCGCCGGCCCCATATACCAAGGGTGGTGGGTTCGAACCAGGCCCCGGCCAAAACTGCAACAAAAAATAGCCCAGCATTGTGGCGGGCGCCTGTAGTCCCAGCTACTTGGGAGGCTGAGGCAAGAGAATTGCCTAAGCCTAGGAGCTGGAGGTGCTGTGAGCTGTGATACCATAGTACTCTACCGAGGGCAACAAAGTGAGACTCTGTCTGAAAAAAAATAATAAAAAATAAATAAAAATAAAAATCTTAAACTTAGGGTAGCACCTATGGCTCAGTGAGTAGGGTGCCGGACCCATATGCCGAGGGTGGCAGGTTCAAACCCAGCCCTGGCCAAACTGCAACAAAAAATAGCCGGGTGTTGTGGTGGGCGCCTATAGTTCCAGCTACTCGGGAGGCTGAGGCAAGAGAATCGCCTAAGCCCAAGAGGTTGCTGTGAGCTGTGACGTACGGCACTCTCCCAAGGGCGACAAAATGAGACTCTGTCTCTAAAAAAAAGAAAAAATCTTAAACTTAACCTCAGGACTCTTAATTTCCAACTATTGTTTTGTTTGGGGAAAGGGGAATATAATTTACATGCAGTGAAATACACACATTAGTTCCATACAGTCAAATCAAGGCAAACACACCCACTCCTTTAACCCATACTCCTGTGACAGTCGGTCACTTTTCCCTGTGCCCAGATTCATAAAGCTGGAACCACACAGCATGTGCTCTTCGGTCTTTGGCCGCCTTTGCGATTCCTCCATGTGGGGTTTTGATCAGTGGCTTATTCCTTTTCGTTGCGAGGTGGAACCTTTTGGTTTATGTATCTGTACTTGTGTTCATGGACCCTGAGCTGTTTCAGTTTGGGGCCATTCTGAGTTAAGCCTCTATAAATATTCATTCTTAATATACAGGCATTTCTGTAGACATATTTTCCTTTCTCTTGGACTAAAAACTTAGGAGTAGAATTGCTAGGTCTTAGGATAGATGTATATATTTTTAAGAAACTGACCAGTAGTTTTCCACAACATGCCAACTGTTTTCCATTCATGCCAGTATATTGTACGATCCTTGCCATCTTTTTCATTTTAGCCATTTTCCTGGATATGTGCTGGTATGTCACAGCAGTTTAGTTTGCATTTCCGCAATGACTAGTGAGTACATTTTCATTAGATGATTCTTATGCCTTTTTTCTATTTAGTTGGATGGGAGACCCTCATGTGTTCTGGATTTGCCTTTGTCAGGTTTGTATGTTACAATTTTCTTTTTGTTTGTTTGAGACAGAGTCTCACCCTGTTGCCCAGGCTACAGTGCCATGGCATTAGTCCAGCTCACAGCAACCCAAATTCCTGAGCTCAAGCAATCCTCCTGCCTCAGCCTCCCAAGTAGCCAAGACTAGAGGCGTGACGCCCAGCTAATTTTTTTTCAATTTTTTTTAGTAGAGATGGGCTCTTCCTCTTGCCGAAGTTAGTCTCAAACTCCTGAGCTCAAGTAATCCTCCGCCTCAACCTCCCAAAGTGCTAGGATTACAGACATAAGCCACCTGTGCCCAGCCTATTACAAATATTTTTTCTCACACTGTGGGTTGCCTATTTTTCCAAGACTATATTTTGATGAGAAGGTTTTAATTTGGGTAAAATCCAATTTATCAATTTCTGTTTTATGTTTAAGCCTTTCTGTGTCCTCTTACAAGAAGTTTTTACCCCAAAGTCATGAAGATAAGTTGTTTGTTTTTTTTTTTTAAGAGTATTATACATTTAGCTTTTATGTTTAGGTCTATAGTCCACTGTGAATTTTTTTTTATATACATGAAGAGGGAGTCAAGTACCTTTGGTTTACATGTGAATGTTTGCTTGTTCCAGCTCTGTCTGTCATAAAGATTTTCTTTTCCCCATTAAATTGTTTTGGTGCCCTTGTCTAAAATCATTTGACCATGTATCTGTGGATCTACTTTTCTGTTCTATTCTATTAGTTTATCCCTTTGTCAAGACTTTATAAGTCTTGATGTCAGGAAAAACTTCCTTATTCAAGATCATGTTTTGTTCACTCCAGGTTCTTGGCATTCCAAATAAACAGAGTTGGTTTGTCAATTCTTACCAAGCTGCTCCTGCAGAAAAAGCCTTGTGGGATTTTGATTGGGATTCGTTGAATCTGTAAATCAATTTTACAGATAATATTGAGTCTTTTAACAATAATATTTTAACAATAATATTGAGTCTTTAATCCATAAATACAGTATGTCTTTCCACTTGCTTCATTTTTTCCTCAGCAGTGTTTTGTATTTTCAGTGAAGTCCTGTACATCCTTTTATCTCTTTGTTTTTTGATGCTGTTTTGTTGGATACTCTTCATTTTTTTATTTTTTTGTTTGCTTTTAATATTCCAAATCTTCTAATGTACATTTTTAGCTCATTGTGCCTAACCCTATGTTATAAATTATTTAAATAAGAATGAGTTGGCTCAGCGCCTGTGGCTCAAGCGGCTAAGGCACACCTGAGCTGGTGGGTTCGAATCCAGCCCGGGCCCTCCAAACAATGATGGCTGCAACCAAAACATTGCCGGGCATTGTGGTAGGCACCTGTAATCCCAGCTACTTGGGAGGCAAAGGCAGGAGAATTGCTTGAGCCCAGGAGTTGGAGGTTGCTGTGAGCTGTGTGACGCCACGGCACTCTACCCAGGGTGACAGCTTGAGGCTCTGTCTCAAAAAAAATAAAATAAAATAAAATAAGAATGAGTCTTCTCTTCTCTTGAAACTTTTGTTAACAAGGGGAGTAAATCTGAATTAAAATTTATAGTAACAAAACTGGAAGGAAGCACTCCTAATTTTTTCAAATTAGAGGTAAGGTAATGGAATTTCATAGGGAATATGTGATTTGTCCAAATATCTCACAACATTATACAAGGGATAGAATCCTCGAGGTTAGATGACTGCTAATCAAGGATTTTTATCCCAGGATTCTACTTTTGGCCATATTTTAATATCCATAACAGTTTTAAAATTACTTTTGTGTTATTTAATTTCAGATTTTTAAAAAATTAACCAGAGACTAAGTAACCTGAGAGTAGGCCAGCGCAGAGGTCAGCATACTATGGCCCATGACTCGTTTAATAAATGAATTTGAACTAGAACACGGTCACACCCATTCACTTACATGGTGTCTACGGCTGCTTTCTTACAAAGCGTCAGGGTTGAGTAGTTGTGACAGAGGTCATGCAGCCCATAAAACATGAAATACTTACTGTCTGGCCCTTTACAAAAAAAGTTTGCCAACACCCAGGCTATTACAATATCTAAACATGTTTAAAGTAGGAAATGTTTCTATTTAAAACCAACATTGACACAATCCTATGGGAAGCACCATATTTTACAGGGCAGCATAATCTTATGATTTTGATTACATTCCTTCTTTTAGTTTCTATTGAGATAAATGGGTATTTTTATTAAACTCTTTACTGAATATGTTAGCAGAAGTAGTAAAACATCTTAGTTTCAATATACTGTGATGAGTTTTCATAAAAATGAATATCTCTTTAGTTATCTCTATTAAAATGACCAGTTTTCTAACAAATTGTGACAGAAGTGTATCCAGAATAAAATAAGTCAAGGTATTTGGGAAGAGATAGATGTTCAATCCTCAGAAAGCTAGAATTACTCAGGAAGGGAGGATTATCACCTCATCTTCCCCTTTTAAGGCAGCATGTTCATTATTCTTCTGCCACACTTTTTTAAAGTTTTGATTTTGAAATTGTTACAGACTGAAGAGAATTGGAAAGATAGTAAAAATATATCTTATGTAATTACAATACAAAACTAGGAAATTAACATTTATAAAACATGTGTACAGGGTGGGCGCAGTGGCTCACTCCTATAATCCTAGCACTCTGGGAGGCCGAGGTGGGTAAATTGCTCAGGCTCACCAGTTCAAGACCAGCCTGAGCAAGAGTGAGTACCCCATCTCTAAAAAATAGGGCATTGTGGCAGGAGGCTGAGGCAAGAGGATCACTTAAGCCAGCAGTTCCCAACCTGTGGGTTGCAACCCCTTTGGGGGTTGAACAACCCTTTCACAGGGTCTGATATATAGCCTGCATATCAGATTATAAAAATATAATGTATCAGCTTATACAGATTATAATGTAATTTTTACATAATATAAATATAATGTAAAAATCTGATATGATATACCTGTATCTGATATGCATCCTGTATATCAGATATTTACATTACATTCATAACAGTAGCAAAATTACAGTTATGAAGTAGCAACGAAAATAATTTTATGGTTGGGCGTCACCACAACATGAGGAACTGTATTAAAGGGTCACGGCATTAGGAAGGTTGAGAACCACTGAAGCCCAGAGTTTGAGGTTGCTGTGCGCTATGATGCCAAGGCACTCTACCCATGGGGACAAAGTGAGACGCTGTCTCAAAAAAAAAAAAAATGTATATAGTTCTATGCTATTTTATCACATGTAGATTCCAGTAACCACCAACAATTGAGATATGGAACTACTTCATTGCCATTAAGTATCTTGATGTCAACATTTACCACTTTGTGTGATATACAGAAACCTTACCTCTCATGCTGTCCTTTCCCCTCCCCATTTATAATGGTCTTAAATTTATCTTCTACGTATATTAAGATACACATCAGACAATGTTAATACATGTTGATTCCACTATCAAACAATTTAGAAAACTCAAGAAGGAAAGTCTATTGTACTTACCCAGAACAAAAAGTTCTTTCCATTGTTCTTCTGAACACTCCGCGATTATTATTATTTTTTTTAACATTTCCTTTCTGTAGGAAGAACTTCCTTGAGTCTTTCTTCCAGAGTAAGTCTGTTCAAGGTCTATAGATTAGATCCATTCAACAAACTCTTTGTTATCCGTCATCTAAGAATGTCTTTATTGCCTCTTCATTCTGGAAGAACCATTTCACCAAACAGAGAATGTGGTCTTGACAGCTTTTAGCACTTAACAAATTTTATGTCACTTCTTTTTGGCCTCTATGGTTTCTGAGAAGGAATCCACTAGCATTTTCATTATTTTTTCCCATAGCAAAGATATCATTCTTTCTTATTTATCCTATTATGGATTTCTTCAGGTTTATGCTGTTGGGGCTTTACTGCATTTCTTGAATACAGGTAGAGCTTGGAAATAATGCAATTTTGGTTCCAGACCACTGCAATAAAGCAAGTGACATGCATTTTTTGCTTTCCTAGAGCATATAAAAGTGATATATACATCTATTAGGTGAGCAATAGCATTACATCCAAAAAACTGTACATTCTTTAATTTTAAAATATTGCAAAAAATGCTAAAGATACTTCAGTGCTCTAAAAAAAAAAAAACAGCTGGGTCTTGTGGCAAGCATCTGTAGTCCCAGCTAGTTGGAAGGTTGAGGCAAGAGGATTGCTTGACCCCCAAGAGTCTGAGATTGCTGTGAGCTATTATGCCAGGACACTGTATGGAGGGTGACAAAGTGAGACTGTGAGTGAAAAAAATAATTAAATAAAATGAAAAGATACTTCACTTGGGCGGTGCCTGTGGCTCAAGGAGTAGGGCGCTGGCCCCATATACTGGAAGTGGTGGGTTCAAAACCGGCCCTGGCCAAAAACTGAAAAAAAAAAAAGAAAAGATACTTCACTGAGTCCTAATCTTTTTGCTGGTGGAGGGTCTCGTCTCAATGTTGACAGCTGTTGATTGATTAGGATGGTGGTTGCTGAAGGTTGGGGTGGCTGTGGCACTTCTTAAAATAAGACAATAATGAAGTTTGCCACATTGACTGATCCTGTCACAAAAGATTTCTCTGTAGCTTACAAAGCTGTTTGGTAGCAATTTATCCACAGTAGAACTCCTTTTTTTTTTACATTTCGGGTTAACATAAGGGTATCAGCAACCAGGTCACAATATTTGAATTTGTTAGGCAGAGTCCCTCTTGTAGTTGTGTCCCGTACCCAAAAGGTGTGGCCTATACCCCTATGTTGCGCCCGTTAAGTGGAAGCACACCAAATTCCCCTTCTTCCCTCTCCATCCTCCTCACTCCCCCCTCCCCATATTGAATTAACGTGAGTTCCTCTCTGTGGGCATAAAGATTGTCTACTGGCTTCATACTAGTATTAAGTACATTAGATACTTGGTTTCCATTCTTATGATACTTTCCTAAGAAGAATGTGTTTCGACTCCATCCAGGTTAATACAAAAGATGTAAAGTCACCATCTTTTTATGGCTGAATAGTATTCCATGGTATAGATATACCATAGTTTAATTCCTGAGTTGATGAACATTTAGGTTGTTTCCACATCTTGGGAATTGTAAATTAAGCTTTGATAAACAATCTCAAATTTCTCAACTTATCTGTTTTGGGCATATACAAAGGCTGGTGATTTGTGGACAACTGATTTTATACCCTATTACTGTAATTCTTGATCACTTTCAAGAGCCTGTTGAGTCTCCAGGGTTCTCTAAGTATAAGATCATATCATTAGCAAAAAGCAAGAGTTTGATTTCCTCTGCCCCCATTTGGATGCCCTTTATATCCTTCTCTTGCCTGATTGCATTGGAAAGAACTTGCAGAACTATGCTGACTTGTAGTGGCAGTAGAGGACATCTTTTTCTGGTTCCAGTTCTAAGTGGAAATCTTTCAGTTTTACTCCATTCAGTATGATGTTAGCTGTGGGTTTGTCACAGATGGCTTCAATCAGTTAAGAAATGTGCTACCTATGCCTATATTCTTAAGTGTTCTTGTTAGAAAAGGAAGCTGAATTTTGTCAAATTCTTTTTGCATCTATTGAGAGGATCTTATGGCCTTTGTTTTCGCTTCTGTTGATATAGTGAATTATGTTTATGGACGTGTATATGTTAAAACCAGCCTTGCATCCCTGGAATGAAGCCACTTGACCATGATGTATAATTTCTTTAATGTATAGCTGTAATCTCTTGGCTCATATTTTATTTAGGATTTTTGCATCTATACTCATTAGTGAAATTGGTCTGTAGTTCTCTTTTTTAGTTGGATCTTTTCCTGGTTTTGATATCAGGGTGATGTTTGCTTCATAGAATGCATTGGGAAGGTTCCTTTTTCCTCAATGTTTTTGGAATAGTTTCTGTAGTATAGGTACAAGCTCTTCTTTGAAGGTTTGATAGAATTCTGATGTAAAGCCATCTGATCCAGGGCTTTTTTTCTGTTTGAAGATTTGTATTGTTCCTTCAATCTTTGTGTTTGTTATGTCCCTTTTTCATTTCTGATTAACAGTATTTGCGATTTTACTTTTCTGTTTCTAGCTAATCTGGTCAAAGGTTTATCACCTTTATTTTTTTTTTGAAGAAGCAACTTTTTGTTTCATTAATTTTCTGAATTATTCTGTTTTAATTTATTTCTGATTAATTTTGGTTATTTACTTTCTTCTGCTAGGTTTGGAATTAGATTTTTCTTCCTTTTCCATTTCCTTGAGATGATTCATAAGATTGTTGATTTGTTCTCTTTCTGGTTTTTGCATATAGGTGCCTAATGTGATAAATTTCCCTCTTAAGACTGCTTTTGCAGTATCCCACAGGTTTTGGTAACTTGTAGCTTCATTGTTATGTTCAAGGAATTTAATAATTTCCTCCGTTTTCTCTTCCTTCACCAGCTGTCACTCAGCATAAGGTGGTTTAATTTCCATGCCTTTGTGAGGGGATAAACGTTTTTGTTGGAGTTGAGTTCCACCTTTATTGCTTTGTGGTCTAAGAAGATACTAGGTATAATTTCAATTATTTTAATTTTGTTGAGGTTTGGGCTTGGTGCCTATAGCTCAGTGGTTAGGGCACTGGCCCCATACACCTGGATTGGCAGGTTTAAACCCGGCCCAGGCCTGTCAAACAACAAATGACAACTACAATAACAACAGAAAGAAAACAACTACAATAACAACAAAAGAAATAGCGGGGCATTGGGGGAGGCACCTGTAGTCCCAGCTACCTGGGAGGCTGAGGCAAGAGAATCACTTAGACCCAAAAGTTTGAGGTTGCTGTGGGTGACATAGTGAGAGTCTGTTACTAAAAAAACAATGTTTTTTGTTGAGGTTTGATTTGTATCCTAGAGTATGATCTGTTTTGGAGTATGTTCTCTGGGCTGATGAGAAAAACTTATATTCCTTAGTTTTCAGATGTTGTGTTCTGTATATATCAATTAAGCACAGTTGTTCTAGGGTCACATTTAAGTCCCTGGTATCTTTAGTTAGTTTCTGTTTAGAGGATCTGTCAGAGGGTTGTTAGAGTCCCTAGCTATTATGGTGTTATAGGGCTATCTTATTGCTCAGACCAATCGAGGTCTATTTCATAAATCTGGGAGCATTTAAGTTGGGTGCATAAATATTAGAATTGTAATGTCCTCTTGTTGTATTGTTTCCTTGACCAAAGCAAAGTAAAGCGACCCACAGAAGATCTTTTTTCAAAATTGGAGACCATACTCTCAAACCCTGCCACTGTTTATTAATAGTTTATTACATAAACTTATTTTATCAACTAAGTTTATGTAATATTCTCCTTCCTTTGTTGTCATTTCAACAGTGTTCACAGGATCTCCACCAGGAGTAGATTCCATTCCAACAAACTACTTTCTTTGTTCATCCATAAGAAGCCAACTGCTGGTTCATTAAAGTTTTCTCCTGGTATTTTAGCTAATCAGTCACATCTTTGGCCTCCCTTTCTAATTCTAGTTCTCTTGCTGTTTCCACCACCTCTGCGGTTATTTCCTCCATTGGAAAAGGTGGAGCCCCTCAGAGTCATCTATGAGGGTTGGAGTCAACTGATTTTGACTTCCTCCCATGACTTATGAAAGAATGGTGAATCCTTCCCAGAAATTTTTCAATTTACTTTACCTGGATCCATCAGCAGAATCACTCTCTATAGCAGCCATAGCCTTGCAAAAGTATTTCTTAAAAAGGAAGAATTGAAAATCAAAATGACTCCTTGATCCACGGTCTGCAGAATGGCTATAATGTTAGTAGGAATGAAATCTCCTGTGTATCTCCATCAGAGCTCTTGGGTGACCAAACACTTTTTCCAGTTAATAATTTGAAAGAGTTCTTTTTCTAAGAAGTAGGTCTCAACAACAGGCTTACAATATTCAATAATAAACTATATGCTATAAACAGATGTGCTGACATTCAGGCTTTGTGGGCACAAGAAGAATAGATTTAGCATAATCTGTAAGGACCCTAGGATTCACAGAATGGTTAATGAGCATTCCCTCCAACTTAAAAGTTACCAGCTGTATTAACCTAACAAGAGTGTCAGCCTGTCCTTTGATGCTTTGAAGCCAGGCTTTGACTTCTCCTCTCTAGCTCTGAAAGTCCTAGAAGACATCATCCTATCCTCTGAGAGAAGGCTATTTCATCGACACTGAAAACCCATTGTTTAGTGTAGCCACCTTCATCAGTCATCTCAGCTAGGTCTTTGGATAACTCGCTACACATTCTCCATCAGTGCTTGCTGCTTCGCTTTGCACATTTATACCATGGAGTCAGATTTTTTCCTTACACTTCATGAGTCAACCGCTGCTAGCTTCAAACTTCTTTTACGGCTTCCTCATCTCTCTTACAGGCTAGTGTAAGGTTATTAATTGGCCAAATTTCTTTCTTTCTTTTTTTTTTTTTTTTTTAGAGACAGAGTCTCACTTTGTCGCCCTTGGTAGAATGCTGTGGCGTCACACCTCACAGCAACCTCAAATTCTTGAACTTAAGCAATTCTCTTGCCTCAGCCTCCCAAGTAGCTGGGACTACAGGCGCCCGCCACATGCCTGGCTATGTTTTTGTTCAGTTTTGCAGGGGCCAGGTTTGAATCTGCCACCTTTGCTACATGGGGCCGGCGCCCTACTCACCAAGCCACAGGCGCCGCCCCTAATTGGCCAAATTTCAATCTTGTTGTGTCTCAGAGAATAGGGAAGCCTGAGGAGAGGGAGAAAGATGGGGGAATGACTGATCAGTGGAGCAGTCAGAACACACACAACATTGATAATTAAGTTCATTATCTCATATGGAGAGGTTCAGGGAGCCCCCCCCAAAAAATAGTAACATCAAAGATCATTAGTCACAGTTCCCAGTAAAGATATATTATGAAAAAGTTTGAAATATTGTGACAATTACCAAAATGTGACACAGAGACGTGAAATGAGCACAAGCTGTTGAAAAGTGGCACCAGTAGACTTATTTAGCACAGTTGCCACAAACCTTCCATTTGTAAAAAATGTAGCATCTATGAAGGATCATAAAGCGCAATAAAACAACGTATGCCTGGGTATAGGTGTCAGTGTTTTTGCCAAATATGTAAACTTTTCAGCCCGATTTTTTTTTCAAATTCCTTTTCAGCCCCACCCTTCCTCTCTTCTCTTTTAGTCTTATGATTCAGATGTTAAGGTATTTTGCTGTAGACCCAGACTCACTACTTTCAGTCTGTTTTCTCTCTTCACACTGGGTAATTCTGTTTTATCTTCAAGTTCACTGATTCTTTCCTCTGTCCTCTGTACTCCAGAGTGAGATCTGTATCTCATTTATTCTATCAATTCTAAAATTTCTATTTGACCCTTCCATTTCTTTGCTGAAACTTTTCTGTTTTTTCTTTCAAGTATGTTCATAATTGCCCACTGAGCCTTTTTTATTTTGAATGATGGCTGTTTTAAAATCCTTGTCAGATAATTCCCATCATCTGTGTGTTCTGTGTTGACTGTCTTTCCTTATTCAAGAGAAGATTTTCCTGGTTCTTGGTATGAAAGCATGACTTTCTTTTGTAAACTGGGCATTTGGGTTTTATGACACTTTAGACCTTTTTTTTTTTCAGTCAGTCACATTACTGCACTGGAACTTTGGACCTTCTTTAAATCATCTGTTTTAGCACGTCTACTTGGACACCATGCCAGTTAACAAAGAGGTGGTACAGTGTCAGTTCACTACTGCTGGGTAAGGGTGAAGGTGAAGGTTCAGCAGTCTCCTTTGACACAAGGCAGGGGGAGGGATGTCTCATTACTGCTTCCCATTAGAGCACATGGACTCCATCGATACTATGAGGGTGGGAGGGCTTGTTCCTGCAATCAAGGCGAAAGCCTAGGCTCCCAAGGAGGCCTCCACTGACAGTGGGGGTGAGCCTTCTTACTATCCTGCAAGGGTGAAAGTCCCATCTCCCCAAAGGGCCTTCTCTGACACTATTGAATCCTCACTACAGCCAGACAAGGGAGAAGTCTAGGCTTCCCACTGGGCCTTTACTGATAAGAGTATGGTGTTGGACTAGAGTATGGCAGTTACTGTCCAAAATGTCTCCTAGGTTATTCCTTTCCTGATCCTTTGGCTAAAAAGAGCAGGCTTTTTTAGCCTTTGTTGTCTGCTCTTGGTATTTCTGGGGTGCTAGGTTTTCCAACACCCAGTCTAAAATATTTGGTTAAAAAGAAAACCCAGGGAACTCGGCTCGGCGCCTGTGGCTCAACGGGCTAAGGCACCAGCCACGTACACCTGAGCTGGCAGGTTCGAATCCAGCCTGGGCCCGCCAAACAACAATGATGGCTGCAACCAAAAATGGCCGGGCGTTGTGGCAGGTGCCTGTAGTCCCAGCTACTTGGGAGGCGGAGGCAAGAGACTCGCTTGAGTCCAGGAGTTGGAGGTTGCTGTGAGCTGTGATGCCACAGCACTCTATCCAGGGTGACAGCTTGAGGCTCTGTCTCAAAAAAAAAGAAAAAGAAAACCCAGGGAACTCAATGTCGTGTTATTCCTTGGGTCCCAATGTTCCCAGCAGTCGGCCTTCTCTGCATCTTTCAGAATACTCTTGTTTATTTTATTTAAATCCCAAGTTTGGGGCTGGACTTTGTGAGAAGAATAGGGAGAGAAGTGCATCTACTCCATCTTCTCTCTTCCACTTTGTTTCGCACATAGTGATTTGCTAAAAAGGTGGTCCTAGAAAGTGGCAAAATATTCTTTTAGAAACATATCTTTTATATACTTTTATACATGCTATTGAGTTCAGTTAAGGACATGTTCTGTAATCATTAGTTTGTATATCTATCCAATTACAATTTAAATCCTAGATCTAAACCATGTTTTAGGCCTGTAGTCCCAGCTACTTGGGAGGCTGAGGCAAGAGAAGCACTTAAGCCCAAGGGTTGGAGGTTGCTGTGAGCTGTGATGCCATGACACTCTACCCAGGGTGACAGCTTGGGGCTCTGTCTCAAAAAAATAAAATAAAATAAAAAAGTAAACCATGTCTTAGGTTAAAATAATTCCACGATTTCCTAATAATGAATCATACTTGCATCCCAGGGATAAACCTAAGTCACGATTAACAGTCAGAGTAGAGTAGGTTAAGCTGGGGTAACAAACAGCCCCCAATCTTAGGGTCTTATAAGGGCTTACATCTCACTCTTGCTACATGTCCCACTATGGGTTAGGTGTTCCAGAACCCAAGCCCTATTAGTAGGTGCCATCTGGAACATAACCAATCTTAGGGAAGAAGTTAAAGACAACACAGTGAATCAACGGCTAGTACTTAAAACTTTTACTCAGAAGTCTTGCATGTCACTTCCACTCACAAAACAAATCACCTGGTCACACCTAAGTTCAACAAGGCAGGGATGTATAATCCTCCAATGGGGCGGAGCTCTGCAAGGGAGAGGCACTAACCTATTTTGTGAAAAACAATACATCCTATCACTATATGTCATTGGATTCACTTTGCTAAAATTCTATTTAGAAATATTTGCATCAACTTTTACAGGGGAGATTGTTCTATACTTTTTTTTGGGGGGGGGTCTTTAATTTCATAGACCAAAAATATATTTCTATATTTCACAGAAATAATTTGAAAGTTAAGAGATTACTTTCTCATTAAGACTGCAAGGTGACGGACACATGGTAGCCAAAGTTAAAAGTTAAGTATTACAGTAATGTAGTGGGGAGGGAACTGATTTCCACCTTGACGGCATATTATTTAATAACAATAGGCTTTTAATATTATACTGCATGTGATCTATCAACTCAAGTATTTCCCTTTAAAAAGAAAAAAATTCCTTTCAGAAAAAAATTTAAAGATAATTTAGGAATGAAAAGTACACTCTCTTAAAAAGTCAAATTTCATTTACCTGCACCCCCATCTGTGTTTTAGAGGCATGTTTTTAATATTTTCATTCACCAATCTTCTACCTGGGATTGTAGAAGTGCACAGTTTTTCTAAACACATTCCTGACAGTACTCTCAACTTAGCATCTCTGCTGGAGTTGCCCAGAAGGCATGCCTGGACTGCAGGCGAGTTACCTGGAAGACAGCGTCTTCTCACGGGTGAGGCCTGGAGCTTTTCCTATCACCCTCTCACCTCCTTCTTGACCCCTCCAGTCATCAAGCCGCCTGTGTAAACAGCATCTTTTGCCCAAGCATCCTAACAAGAACTGTAAACATTGCCTCACCTGTAATGCAGGCAACTGGTAAATATTTATTCATATTTTTCACATGGACAAACTGAAAACACCAAATAGTCGGTAGCCTAAGGCCACTTCCAAAGCTTCTTGCTTTGGGAAAACCCTCTAGAGTTGCTGTCTTTTGAGGCATTTCCCTGGGCCCTTTCCTCTATTCGTCAAGTTCTGGCTATTTCACGTATATGGGACTTATTTCAGCTTCGTGGGTGCCATATTCAATTTTACCAAAACAGAATAATAAAACTTTGTCTCATAAGGCAGTAGTCCTCCACCTTTTTTGGCACCAGGTTTCAAGGAAGACGATTTTTCTACATGGGGTAGGGGTGATGCTGTAGGGCCTGTTTCCTAACAGGCCACCAACAGTACGGGTCTGCACCCTGGGGAACCACAGTCATAAGGTATTATGAAATCCCTGGGTCGGTGAATAGGGAATGTTTAGAAGCAAGAGGAAGCTAATTCTACAAAAAGGAAACAAATGATAGTACAATTTTTTATTTGAAAGTCATATATATAGGTCTTTGCACCGACTTCCATAAGGGAGATTGTTCTATAGTTTCTTTCTGGTCTATAATTTCTTGCTTCACAGAAATAATTTGAAAGTAAAAGATTACTTTCTCATTAAGACTGCACTGACAATAACATGGTAGCAGCTAGAGTTAAAAGATGAATATTATAGTTATGTCTCTGAACACAAGTTTTCAGCACGGTCTCTGAAAACTTCATTACAGTAGTATCATATAGGGCAGTGCCTGTGGCTCATCAAGTAGGGTGCAGGCCCCATATACCGAGGGTGGCAGGTTCAAACCCAGCCTCGGCCAAACTGCAAAACAGAAAAATAGCCAGGTGTTGTGGTAGGCGCCTGTAATCCCAGCTACTCAGGAAGCTGAGGCAAGAGAATCGCCTAAGCCCAGGAGTTGGAGGTTGCTGTGAGCTGTGTGACACCATGGCACTCTACCAAGGGCAATAAAGTGAGACTCTGTCTCTACCAAAAAAAAAAAAAAAATTCACAGTAGTATCATGTAATTCAAAATCTCTGGTCACACATGGATGTGGAGAAAAGGGAACACTTTTACACTGCTGGTGGGACTGTAAACTAATATAACCTTTTTGGAAGGAAGTATGGAGAATCCTCAAAGAACTCAAATTAGACCTTCCATTTGATCCTGCAATCCCATTACTAGGCATCTAACCAGAAGAAAAAAGATCATTTTATCATAAGGACAGTTACACTAGACTGTTTATCACAGCTCAATTTACAATCGCCAAGATGTGGAAACAACCTAAATGCCCACCAACCCAGGAATGGATTAACAGACTGTGTTATGTATGTATACCATGGAATACTATTCAGCCATTAAAAAAGATGGAAACTTATTAACCTGGATTGAGTTGGAACACATTCTTCTTAGTAAAGCATCCCAAGAATGGAGAAGCAAGAATCCAATGTACTCAGTTCTAATATGAAGGCAGTAGATGATCTGCTTGGTGAGGGGCAGGGGAATGAGGGAGCAGGGAGAGGGGAAGTGGGACGGGGATGGGGGTCATGGTATACGGCACACCTCTTGGGGGCAGGACTCAATTATAAGAGGGACTTTATCTAACAAATTCAATCAGTGTAACCTAATTCTTTGTCCCCTTAATAAATCCCAAACAAAAAAAGAAAAAAAATCTCTGGCCACAGACTACATGTAAAATGTGAATAGTGGCATTTGCACTATAGCCAATGTACCTTTCCAGGCCTTTCTTTTACTTTTATCTACAGCTAACCTATACTCTGGCCAAATTGCATGTCTTCTTTCTGGGGCACAACTCATGTCCATCTCATGTTCCTCCTTCCACCTGAAAGGTGCTTTCCATCATGTCTGCCTGTCAAAACCTTAGACCTCAAGGCCCACAGGGACCCCACTGCCTCCAGAGATAGCCTCTTGGATTCCTCCAAATCTCTCTCTTTTCTGCATTATTTGGCATCACTGCTTGAAACAATTTGGGCACAGTGTTATAATGCCCTGTAACTCCCTGTAAGCCCCTGACCATCCACCCAGCACACAAGCTGGTAAGCAACTTGCAACTGGAGGCCCTGCAGCATCTTCCACAGTAAAGCCCATGGGAGCCAGGCTCCAATCTGCTGGCTGTGATCTCTCTTCTGTAGTCTTTACAGATCTGTGATTATTATAATTCTAGTAAAGCTCTTTCTCAAAAGTCTGGCTGTCCTGTCTCTTTATGGGAGGTGCTGAGGGCACTTGCTCAAACTGTGCTCCTAGCAAAACGTCACCTTTTTCTCTGATAAGAATATGCATTAGGCAAGATGTCATGGAGGGAGTTAATGGGAGTCAGTGGCTGAGTCACAGCGATTACTAGATACACAGGAAATAGTGGGCTGCAAGTACACGTGATCGCTCTCCTTAGAGAACAGGAAAGACGAAGTCTGCTGCAATGACCAGGCCCTGCCTCATCCGAATCACTCGTGAAGTCATTAAGTACATACATGGGAATAAACTAGAAAACCTGCCCAAGATGGTGGCTTTCAAATAGAGATCAACGAGCTTTATATTACATATTATTCCCTGTCTTTCATTCAAACTCTACCTAAACAAAACCTGTCACTTGTTTTTACTTTCAGAACAGATGGCCCTGTTTTCTGATTTGGCCATAGCCAAGAAACAGACAAAAAACTCTAGCAAACACTGAAAGGAAGTAAAAGTTGTCGGAGATATGAAGCCACACATAAACTGACAACACATACACAACAGGAGAAACAAAGCAACACAAACTGTGCACACGGTGGTCACTATTTATTTTAAAAGACTATAGAGATTATAATATTTATAAATAAAATGGCAAACTGCTCTCAGGGAAAGATTTATTTTTCACTTTCTAATCCATTCAAAGAACATGTAAATATATTTTTTAAAGAAATAAACTCCAGGGTAGGTGTGGTGGCTCGTGCCTGTAATCCTAGCCCTCTGAAAGGCCAAGGCAGGAGGATCACTTGAGGTCAGGAATTTGAGAGCAGCCTGAGCAAGAGAAACCCCATCTCTACTAAAAATAGGAAAAAATTAGCCAGGTATAGTGGTGGACACCTGTAGTCTCAGCTACTCAAGAGGCTGAGGCAGAATGATCACTTGAGCTCAGGATTTGAGGGTTGCAGCAAGTTATGATAATGCCACTGCATGCCAGCCTGGGCAACTCGGTGACACTCTGTCTTAAAAATAAATAATAAAGAAAAAACTACAAAATAATATCTAATAACTAAAAGCCTCATACTCTGCCAACATATTTAAGCTTATTTTTTTTTCCTCTAAGAGACTTCTCTTCAATGAATATTAGGAATGCAGAGAAAGAGTACTCAAGTCCTGGATTAGCAAAAAAACAAAAAAACATAGGAAAAGAGCTAATGAATGTCCTTCATTGTAGACAAGTACAATTACATTAAGCTTAGTAATACTAAGAAGGTTAAACTGGTCTTGTCATCTTTTTTTGAAACAGAGTCTTACTCTGTTGCCCAGGCTGGAGGGAGGGCAGTGGTGTCATCATGGCTCACTGCAATCTACAACTCCTGGACTCAAGGAATCCTTTTGCCTGAGGCTCCCAAATACCTGGGACTACAAGTGCACACCATCACTCAGCTAATTTTTCTATTTTTTGTAGAAATGGAGTCTTGCTATGTTATTTAGGCTGGCCTCAACTCCTGACCTGAAGTGATCCTCCCGCCTCAGCCTTCCAAAGTGCTAGGGTTACAGGCATGAGCCACCATGCCCAGTCTTATAAGCTGACCTTTTCAAAGCACAGACACCAAATTTCTGTTTTTGTAGGCTCTGGTGCTCAGAAGGAACGTCTTTTGCTTCCTAATGTTTCCTTACAAAACTAATCAAACTTAAGGATATGATTCCCTAATATATGGAATTGTTTGGAAAGCAGAAGGAAAAGTACCTATTAGCTTTAAATGAACTTTCCTACATTGGTTTTATATGTATATACATAAAAAAATATATTTTCTAAGTTTTCAAACTGGAATAAAAGCAACTACATTAGTACTAAGTTTTCAAACCAGAATCAAAGCAATTACATTAGTACCTGGTTATATATGTGTATACATAAAAATATATATTTTCTAAGTTTTCAAGCTGGAATAAAAGCAATTACATTAGCAATTACATTAGCTGACTATCCAAGAGACAGTAACAAGCTGGTCAAGATAAGGAGGTTCTATTGTATTCTGCAAATCTTCAATTGGGCAATGAAATAGAAATATGAAAATAAAACAAAAACAACACAGCCAACAAAATATTCCAAAGTGACCGAGGATGCCCACAAGCTTCTTGAACAACATGAATCCCAGCAGAGTGGATAAAACAACAGTGCCCAGTCTTCCTCAGCACTCCACTATCAACATCCTTAGTTTTTGTATTAATGGAGCTGAAACTTATAGAGGGAAGGGCAGGGAAGAGGAAAAGAAAAGAAAGAGAACTAGCAGAAATCAACAAACATTTTATTAACTCTGATTCCTTTTATCCCGTGCTTTGCTTTTCGACACACAGTAATTTCAAATAAATTCTTACAAGCTTAAAGTTTCTGATCCAATTTAAAAACCACAATAGTGTTTGTTGTGTTCAAGTTAGAATTATACCAAAATTAACCATATGCCAGCATAGACAAGCATCCCACTGGTGGCTGGAAAACTGGCTGCAGAAGTGTCTGTCACTCAGATGGGCTGTCACCCTGGAAAGGCGCACAATGGAGAAAAGGAAAGGGCATTCTGGAAGCAAGCTGGGTCTTTTTGATCACCTCTAGTCCTTTTTTACTTCATCACCATTCTCCCCTCTGAGCTTGAACACAGGAACCTTCTGACCATCCTTGAGCTCTAAGAAGACCTCGTTCAGGTGCCACCTGAGAGAAACCAAAAGTTTAGTATCTCTCTGATCAACAAAACACTGAAGCAAAGGACATGGTCAAAAGAAGGGGGGAAGCAGTTGTTTGAAATAATGTCTTATATATTTTTAAACATTACTTTATGTTAGTGCTATGTGAATGTAATATCACATTCTGTTACAGACTCTTATTGTTTAACCAATCTTCAAAGTAGGCTTACCCATGCCGGACTCACAAGCAAATGGAAGGGACATCAAGAAGAAGCAGCACTTTATTTCCCATTCTCTAATTCACATTGACTTTCAGTTCCTAACCTGGAATGCAGCCAGCTCCTCCACTAATCCCAGGCTCAGAGGTCAATGAGCCGGGTGAGCTAGGTGGGGGCTGCCGCAGGGCCGCCTGCTCCTTTTGTCCTCAGGAATTAAAACCCAGCCTGGCTAAACAGCTACCATCTCTGAGAGAGGCTTCCCAAGGGAAGTGAGCACATGTAGCTATTGGCAACCAGACAAGAAAAGCCAATTAATGGGGGTGGAGGGCTTATGTAAAAAATGTGATGAATAATTTTGGAATGAGAACCCATGCTTTTATTCATTGGTAACCACTGAGGTTGCAGAGTTAGAAAACATAACATGGCATTAAATTATTGTAGACCTAGACCACTATAACCTTAAAGATTTTCAAATTCAACAACATAAGGAGAAGACAATTCAGTAGACCACACTGGATAAACTGTCTGAATTTAGGTAAGAGCCAAAGTACTGGCTTGCTGCCATGCCATGAAGCTTTCAGTGCCAAGCTTTGAAAACTAATTCGTCTTATTACCACAATCATTTAACTGCAGATGAAAATGGGAATCAAGACTGTTTCCATTAGGAAGTCTACTGCTCCCCCACTCCCATCACTGTCCCCTAATACCTCTGAAAGGGAGCAGCTCTGGAGGAACTGACGTAGAGATAGCCCTCTGACTTAGATCCAGAGACGGGAATCTTCAACTGTGGGTATAAAATGACAGAAAAGAGAGGTGTAATTGGAAACATTATTGTCATCTCAGAAGAAGATAAAACTGATGCTCTTCAGGGGCAAGCCTATAAAATCCAGTGATCATTCACAGAATCGGTTGTTTGGTAACAGCCTAACTGTTAAAATCCACTTGATTTCCAAATGTCCTGCCCCTCTTTTGATGGTTTGGTGAGGTCAATGGCAGTCCTGTTTGGCAAGGAGAACCTATGTTCTAGGTGCTTAGAAGTCAAAAATTAAAAAAAGCAACAAACAGGCCAGATACAATAGCTCACACCTATAATCCTAGCACTGGAAGAGGCCTACGCATGAGAATCGCTTAAGTTCAGGAGTTCCAGCAAGAGAGAGACTCTGTATCTACTAAAAATAGGAAAAAAATTAGTCTACTAAAAATAGAAAAACAATTAGCCAGGCGTTGTGGTAGGTGCGTATAGTCCCAGCTACTTGGGAAGCTAAGGCAAGAGGATTGCTTGAGTCTAGGAGTTTGAGGTTGCTCGAGCTACGCTGATGCCATGACTTATTAGCCTGGGGCAACAGAGTGAGACTGTCTCGAAACAAAAAGAGGAACAAACTACTGATACATGCAACAAAGTGGATGAGAACCAAAAACATGCTGGCAGGTGCAGTGGCTCACGCCTGTAATCCCAGCACTATGGTAGGCTTGAGGCAGGTGGATTGCTTGAGACCAGCATGAACAAGTGAGACCCTGTCTCTACTAAAAACAGGGAAAAAATTAGCCTACTAAAAACAGAAAAGCAATTAGTCAGGTGCTGTGGTAGGTGCCTGTAGTCCCAGCTGCTCGGAAGGCTGAGGCAGGAGGATTACCTGAACCCAGGAGTTTGAAGTTGCTGTGAGCTATGACACCACAGCACTCTATCCAGGATGACAGAGTGTGACTCTACCTCAAAAACTAAAACAAAACAAACAAACAACAACAACAAAAAATACATGTTGAAGAAAAGAGTCTTATATAAGAGTACATAATTTATGATTGATTCCATTTGTGTTAAGTTCTGGAACAGGCTAAATAAACTATGGAGACTTTACATCTTTTACATTAACCTAGATAGAGTTGGAGAACATTCTCTTTAGTAAAGAATCACAAGAAGGGAAAAGCAAATATCTAACATACTCAATACTAATATGAAGCCAGTAGACAAACCAATACACGCCCACACAAGAGAAAAACTCCATTTAATTCAAGTGGGGGGACTGGTGTTCTCCCACCTAACGGGCACGATATAAAGGTATATGGCACACCTCCTAGGTGAGGGGCACAATTACAACAGGGACCTTACCTAACAAAGCAAACACTATAACCTAATTGTTTACATCCTTATATTAATCTGAAATTAAAGAAAAAAAGAAAAATGATTGCCTCTGATGGAGCTAGATATGAGAGGGAACTAAGTGGGTAGGGCAAGAGGGACCTCTGAGAAGATGAGAACAATCTAGCTCTAGATAAGGGCTTGAGTTACCTGCATGGATGTGTATGCTACAACTCCAGGACACCGGATTTGTGCCTTTCATAGAATGTAAATTTTACCTCCAGAAAACCCCATAAACAAATACCAAACTCCAGTTAGTAATATACATGCTTATGTGTTCAGAAGTGAAGTGTACAATGTTCGAAAATTACTTCGTAATACATCAAAATAATAAGATGGATTCATGAAAATAAAGCAAAATGTTAACTGTAGAATCCAAGCATATGAATGCTCCTGGTACACATTCTTTTTTTCTATATCATTGAAATTTTTCAAAATAAAATAAAATAAAAAAGACCAAAAAGTACACTATTTAAAAGGAGGAACTGCTGTCAGCAAATTGGTACATATTTTGACTTGGCCCACAAAAAACAGGCTTTAGAGAGAAGTACACAAAGCCCATCTAAGAAGGACGTCAAGAGTTCTCAGTTTGCTCTGCATCCCCGGGCTGGGCTCACGACACAGGGGGTGCTGCCGCAGTGTTGCCAGGTCCACTCCTGAGTTGGCCTGAAAGCTCAAAGCTAGCCCCTAGGTATTTGTTTATGCTCCAATTTAGAAAAAAGTAGTGAATACAATGTTTTTTGTTTCTTAGCAAAAACTAAAGAAAGTATGAGCCTTGACACAGTGTGGTAACACTTCCCAGAGTGCCTTCCAGTGCCCAGGTGAGACTTTAAGGAAAGCAAAGGCTTTGGAACATGGCTCCCTAACCTGAGTGAGCAAGCAGTCACCTAGTCACACTTGGACAACTATTCTTCAGGGTGCTGCTTTTTTAATCAAGCTACAGCTCTTCTCTGGGGTTATAAATTAAACAACAGAATATATTCTGAGCATCTCTGGATGCTCTAAATAAAAAGGAAAGGGGAAGAAACGGGCAGAGGGAAGCAGGATTCTGCGAACAGCACATCCTGCGGATCAGCGTCTAACTATGAGCAGCGGCGTCTCCGGGGATAGATGTGGCACTGGACAGGCCGGTTCCTTCACTGGCCAGACCAAAGTGTTGACTACTTCACCCATACACTTGAGGGGGGAAAAATTCTTCAGTAGGACGATTACCTCATGAACAAATGAAACTTCTCACCTCTGGACAAAATGAAGGAACTACAAATAAACGACTTTGGGACAAAGATGGCATGTGTTTATATAGTACACAGGCATCCTTATCACAGCTGATTATAAAGGAAGCGAAGAACCCCAACAGAATGGCAAAGCTACCCCACACATTGGAAGACAATAGCTGGGGCTCCAGGTGGCTCTGAGGCATTAACTTCCTATCACTGTGGAGTCACAGCAGTTGGCAGCAGTAGAGACCAGGACCTGGCAGCACAGTCAACGTAGCTACCAAGCTGCCAAGGGCCCTGGGCTGCAGGGAACCGCCGTCTCAGCACCAGCTGGAGCAAGCTACTGAAGGGAGGTCCAGTAGTGAAAGCTGGGCCCGACCGGACGAAGATCCCCCCAAAACCACCATAGCTTCACCCCACTCCCACTCAGCAGGCACCAGGTCGTGGATCTGACACTGCATCAACCTGCCTTGACAAAGGCACCTTTAACACTCACGCTGAGCCCTGTGCTGTGCTGGGAGAAAACAATGAACAGCCCGACCTTATCCCTGGCTTCTCCAAGTTCTTAGACTTTCCGGGATCCAGTCAGGTGAGTAGAGCTGGGGAAGCACAGAGGGACCAGACCACACCGCGGGAGAAATTCTATGACAATGCACATAAAGCCACCGGGCACAGGGCAAGCACACCACACACATCCAGCTCGATCCCTTTCTTCTCCTGCTGCCCTCTCTCACTTATTGGAGCTGCCATCTTTCCACTCACACATGCTGGAGACTGAAGCCTCACCTCTGACCCAGCCCTCTCCTTATACTGTTACCAAGTCCTGTCAACTGGCTTTCACAAAGGCCTTCAAATCCATCTCCTTTCTCTAGGCCACAGCTCTGGTTCACACTCTGACCACTGCACACCGGTGCAGTGCTACTCCAGCCACCTCCTACCTGCCCACACCCCCCCTCACCAACCTGAGCCTCCATACCAGGTCAGGTCACACCGACAGGTCACACTGAACAGGAGCTTGTGCTCCTCAGCCTGGTGTGCCTTTTCTGCCTTGCGAGGTCTGCACAGCAGTCTCCCAGGCCCTGCCCACTCCCTCCGAGGCCTACAGGGCCGGGATAGCATCTGCCCCTCTCCGTCTTATTCTGGCCTTCTGGATCTCTGCATTCCACACATAACTTAGAATCATTCCTTGAACTAGGGCATGTACTTAGATCTAAACATGCTTGTTAAACAGAAGAACAAAGGCATTTTATATTCAAGTAAGTTTGATCAAGCTGAAGCACACAAAAAGATAAGATACAGCTCAAAAAATGCATTGGTATTCCATGGAAGTAAAGTAAATAAACATCAAAACTTAAGAGTTGGTCACATTTGAATGAGCAATGATGGGATGCAGATACATTTTACGTTCAAAGCCAGAGTGGAGACAAAGCACCACTGGCCATTTCTTTTCTTTTTTTTTTGCAGATTTTGGCTGGAGCTGGGTTTGAACCTGCCACCTCCAGCATATGAGGCCAGTGCCCTACTCCTTTGAGCCACAGGCACCGCCCAGCACTGGCCATTTCTATGCTACCTTCAGTTCAAGATGGTGACATCAGCACATCCATTGCGTTCCCTGCCACATCAATTCCCCAGATGGAAGGAAAATATACGAAAGTACATTAATCCACAATAATATAAAATATATTTTATATGAATATAATATAGAAATCCATAATAATAGAAAAAGTTTTTCGAGACAGTTTCACTCTGTCACTCTGGTATGATGCCAGAGTCATCACGGCATCATAGCTCACAGCAACCTCAAACTCTTGGGCTAAAGTGACCTCTTGGCTCAGCCTCCTCAGTAGCTGGGACTATAGGCATCCACCACAATACCCAGCTATTTTTTCTATTTTGGTAGAGTCAGGGTCTCACTCTTGCTCAGGCTAGTCTTGAACTCTTGAGCTCAAGCAAACCTTGGCCTCCTAGACTGCAAGGATTATAGGCATGAGCAACCACACCTAGCCAAAAATAATAATAATAATAATAAAAACTTTTTTAAAAGATGCGAAACCTAGTAGCAGTTTTACTTAATGAGTTTAGCACTCCGAACCCCTAACCTCCAAGACTTTCCAGAAAACAGCAGTCCCTCCTGTCCTTCCGTAGGCACCCAGCCTGCAGTCCAGAGGGAGAGCATGTTACCTGGGCATCAGCAATGTCCACGAAGTTGTACTTGTCCATGAGCTGGAGATGGTGGACAGAGAGAGGAGTCCCCAGAGCTTCTCGTGCTTCAGGGTGGCTATGCAGTTGCTCCAACGCCAGCTGGTAATATGAAGCCCTGGAAAAAGTTTCTAAGTAGGAAAGACAGATTTTTTTTCTAAATTGAACTTGGTCAGGGGGAATCTATATAGAAAGTTAAAGAATACAATTGCTATACAAGGTAGAAACAAAAACAAGAATGTGAAATTTGTGGATGGAAGAATAATTATGGACCAACTACTCTAAATTGTCTATTTTATAAACTGGATGCCAAAGCACAGAAAGGCAGTTCTGTAGGGATGTGCAGGGATGTGCTCATCTAGAGCGAGGGGCGTGGGGTCTTCGTGTGTGCCACACCTTTTGGGGGCAAAACACGATTGTAAGAGGGACTTTACCTAACAAATGACCTCACATAGACCCTTTCTGGGCCTCAATTTCCTCTCATTTCTTCATCTCATTTCTAGATCTAAGGGGGTTTGATCAGCTCTTTGCTAAGTTTGATCTCAGTTCTAACTCTGTATGATCCCACGACCTTCTCAAAGTGACACAGCTAGTCCAAGGTCAAGTGGGGCCAGGATCCATGACACGGGACTTCTAAACATGGCTCCTTCCACTAAGATGAGGAATAAAACAGACTACAACATTAACAACAACAAAACCCTGATGCCAAGAAATAGGATATGAAAAAACTCAC
Organism: Perodicticus potto; assembly: GCA_963574655.1. Lineage (NCBI taxonomy): Eukaryota > Metazoa > Chordata > Mammalia > Primates > Lorisidae > Perodicticus > Perodicticus potto. Next base: position 48,111 of record CAUYRH010138416.1, read on the forward strand.
TTGTCAAGTTTACAGATCTAAGCCAACATTTCAAGGACTGCTCTCAGTCTCAGGAACACTTTGTAGCCCAAAGGTTACTGGGACCTCTGGGAAGCCCCTCCCTGAAGGTATGAGATATAATAACAAAGTGCCCAAGGGAGAGAACTCTGGCACACCTCCCAAGTAGGGTGTTTGGGCAACAGAAAGAGCTTCCCTCCTGTAGGTCAGAGCATAACAATGAAGGTGGCCCAGAGCACTGCCCCTCCTGTGCTGCTTCCCAGGAGGGGTTGAAGGCAACACCGAAGAGGTGAACAAGGTGCCAGCCATGACAGGAAAAGGAGGTGCAGGGTGGCGCCTGTGACTCACGGGGTAGGGCACCGGCCCCATATACAGAGCCTGGCAGGTTCAAACCCGGCCCGGCCAGCTAAAACAGCACTGGCAACTGCAGTAAAAAATAGCCAGGCGTTGTGGCAGGCGCCTGTAGTCCCAGCTACTCGGGAGGCTGAAGCAAGAGAATCACTTCAGCCCAAAATAGTTGGAGGTTACTGTGAGCTGTGATGCCACAGCACACTACCGAGGGCAACAGAGTGAGAATCTGTCTCCAAAAAAAAAAAAAAAAAAAAAGGAGGTGCTAAGGCTGGTTCCAGCAAATCTTTACCGAATGATCTCTATGGCTAGTCGCCATTCTTGATATTTCATACAGGAGCTTGGCCAATGAAGTTTGTGAACTCATCTTAAAAAAAGCGCTATGTACCTCATCGCTGAACACCACTATGGTCACCTTTGAAGTAACCCTTGGCCATCTGGTGACCATAGTGATACTCAGCAATGAGGTACATAGTACCTCTTCCAGGATGAGTTCACAAACCGTCAGGCCTCGTATCTCAAATTCTCAGAATCTCAACAGTTTACCTGTGAGATTCACTTAATTCTCACAACTTCATGCAAAGGCACTAATGGTATTCCTCAGCTCATGGGAAGGTAACTAAGGCCCAGGAAGGTGACAGGCCCCCCATAAGGTCACACAGCTAGTCAAGAGCTGAGTCAAGCATTCAACCCAGACAATGGCTGCAGAGCCCAGATGCCACCCACCTAGCTGGGCTCTTTGCTCACTAGAGCCTGAGGGAGCAAGTCTGTCAGACCACCACCCTGACCTGAAATGTACCCACTCCTGCCCATCCCTTTGGCAGAGGGAAGAAGAGGCCAAAGTTATTCCAGGCTAAATCATCCCTGGTAATGCTCCTCTCCAGCCACATCCAGACTCAAGAACTCTGGGCCAACTCTGCAGGAAAGGAAAGAATAAGTAGAGAGGACAATGGTGACACTCGCGTCCTGGGAAGAAGTGAAAATGCTGCCGAGTCAGGATGAGGAGTCAAGCTGGGTGGCATAAGGGAGCCTCAAAAAAAGTCTAGAGCGAGGGGGTGGGGTCTTGGTGTGTGCCACACCTTTTGGGGGCAAAATACGATTGTAAGAGGGACTTTACCTAACAAATGCAATCAGTGTAACCCCTGGTTTCTTGTATCCTCAATGAATCCCCAACAATACAAAAAAAAAAAAAAAAAAAAGGCAGTCTAGAAAAAACTGCTGCTGCTTTGCCATCAGTAGCATTTAAATGACCTTAAATGTCTTGGCTGCTGACAGTAATTGTGGCCTGTCTTCACAAATTCAAATTTGGGTGCAGTGGAGCTGGAAGACGCATCTGTCAGGATTTTGCCATCCTGGTCTCTGCTTTTATTTTCTACTCTTGCCAAAGTCCCTTGCTCCAGGTCCCCCACTCCAGTAAATCAACAGCAAAGAATGAAAGAGAAAAAAGGCTAAAAACACTTAAGAAATAGCCACAGTTTTCCCCACCTGTGAACCATCTGGTATTCCCCTTCCCTCTGTTCTTTTTCTCCCCATGCAAGCACTGGAGCAAAAGCCCATCTTGCTCTGCAAGCCTTCTCACGCAACTCAATCCTGGTGCACCTATTTGTATTTGTGGTACCTGGAAAAACTGGGATTGTAGGATAAGGAGAAAGCTACAGCCAATGAAATGGTAGACTGGCTATTAAAGTAGCCCTCTTCTCCTTTCCAATCTGCAGGAAGCATCCAGGAGGCGGTCATGCCTCCAGCAGCTCGGTACTTACTTTGTATAAGGTAATACACCAGGGCAAAGCCCCCGCTAAACAACACGCTGCTGAAAAGGATCAGCTTTCCCAGGGGCATTGACGTCCTGCTTCCTGGATGCTTAAAAACAAAAGATACAAATTTATTGTGAGATTTAGTTTTGTGCCAAGGGCCTTCTCCTCGATTGGGTCTCCAAAGGAAAGAAGAGCTAAGGAGGAAGCCTGCGAGGAGGAGAGGCTGACTTCCTCCATTTGCTTGCCATAGCTGGTTGTGGAGCCAACTCGAGCACCCTCCTGAGGGTGGCCCGTGTCCAGGACCCATGCTGTGGGGGCCCTGCCGCCTCAGCCGCCCAAGCACAGAGCGCGCATTCAACCCCGCAGTCCTGACAGACAGAGCACAGCCTATGTGCCAAGCCCTGCATGGCCAGAAAGCATAACTACTTTGTCTCAGGCCAACTGGTAAACAGGAAGCTTGTCCTTTTGTGGCAGTAGCTGGTCTTGTAAGCCCAGAACTGGCGCTAGAGCTGTGACTGGCTGCTTTCTTTCATATTTTGAAAAACGCCCCACCCCCTGGATGAGGAAACTTTGATTATGACTTTCAGACTGAATGAACAGATGGAGTAGTGCCAGCTCAGTAAATACAACATGCCACATCCACCCTAGCGTTAACTCCTGTCCCCTGAAGGCCTGGGGTGGGGCTGGGAACAGCACATGGGCCTCAATAAAGCCAATTCCCCTCCTTCCTGGTAGCCATTTAATCATTGCTCAGACTGACCAGGCTTTTCTGGAAAGCTATAAAATACTTAGCTATAAGGACACAGGCTTATGGGGTAGGGAAAGACAGAACAAGGGTCACAATTCAAAAGCCCACTAGGCCAGACGGGCCACATAAATGAGAGCAGACACGGCACAGTGAGGACCGGGTGGCCCAGCCAAGGGGGACAGCTTCAACATGGCTTTGCTAAGTGGCCACGAGCGCCAAATCTCAATGGAGCTTTCCATTTTTCAAGAGGTGCCAGAAATCAGGTTTTTATGTGAAATTGTCCAGATTTTAAATGTTGACAACCAACTAAAAAAAAGGGGTTGGGGGTGGCTAGGCCTGGTGGTTTATACTTGGAATCCCAGCACCCTGGAAGGCCAAGGTGGGGGGACAGCTTGAGACTAGGAGTTTGAAACCAGCCTAGACAACATTTCCAGACCACCATCTCTACAAAACTGAAAATAACCAGGTAGGGTGGCGTCGGTCTGTATTCCCAGCTCCCAACACTGCTCTCTAGCCTAGGAGATAAGAGTGAGACCTCCTTATCTTGTAAAAAATATATATATATTTGTGAATCAAATTCTTTCTATGGGTTTTCAGTTTGTTTTGACCACCAGGTTATCCTCACCCTTGGTAAGATTTAGGTAGAGTCCTCTCTTCTCCAAAAACTAAAAGAAATTTTGGACAGGTAGAAATTCTTATTTTAAATAAAGGAAAAGATGACCTCAAAAGTGTACGTGCCCCCATTTCAAGATTTAACCTTAGATTTTAATTGTGCTCCTTTAAAAAAGAAAGACTTAGATGTGACCTAAAAGGCTTTGAGATACTGCAACACAGAAAAACTGAGAATAATGCTAGTTCCTCCGCTGGCTGGGCCTGTGGGGCTGGGTACACACATTCTCCCCATTTGCTTCTCTACTTTCCGGGGCACAGATAGGAACAACAACTGTCTACCTATCATTTCTGAAACCCTGAAGGTAAATAAATCCATAGAAACCCTTTGGAGAAAGTTCCTCATGTGGATATTCTTTCTAAGAACCAATAATTAAACATAACTTTGGGTTAGACTAAAGTTGACCAGTTTTATAGTGAAATAACATTCAATCCAGGTTCATATATATAAAGGGCTTTGATCAATTTAGTAGATTAGGGAGAGTGAAATTTTAGATCATCTCTGTATCATCTACTTATACACTATTTTGTTCAATTAAGAAAAAGCTATTGAAACCCCAATGAATGCACAGCAATCGCCGTGAGCCTGTCAGCAGGTACTGTATAACACGTAAGAGTATCAAAGTTGAATGCAAAGCCAGTTACAGTAATGTGATCTGGGAAAAGCCATTTAGTTCTCATAATGAAAATGGTCAGAGCATCTCCAAAGAATGTATTAGTCAGATCTTGCTTAATTTGAAGCAGAGCTCAACAGGGTGGAGCATATAGATTAAGTTATGAAGAACTTCCCACAGTATTACTGTTTACAAAGCCAGCTTAAGACCCAGGAAAAAAAACACATCCTGAAACAACGCAAAAAACACCCATCCCATCCCTCATGTGAATATAAAGCCACAAGTAAACACTAAAGACCAGGAGAAACCTATGACTATTTAGGGAGTGACTTTCATCTACTGTAGTCTAACCTGAGAATACCCTGGGGGAGGGGTTCTAATGGGGAACTTGACCCTGAAATATCCATTCCATTACCTTTTGCCACCTCATGGCACAACTCTTTTGAAAATCATCAAAGGAAAGTTGTCCTGCAAATAGAAAAGATTTTACATTAAAATCATGTTTCCAAACCCAATTCTCCCCAGTTTCTAATGTCAACAGAAAAGAAGCCAAACTTTGTAAAATAATTTAACGAGGTTTACTTTGAGCCAAAGTTGAGAACCACACCCTGGAGCCACACCCAAGAAGCTTGGGCACACACACTTACTGTGGTTGGGTAATACTTGGGTCTTACATATTTCAGGAAGGAAAACTGTAAATCAATTCATGGAAGGCATACGTTGGTTTGGCCCCAAAAGGTAAGACATCTCAAAGCAGTGTCTTACAGGTTATAGGTGGGTTTAAAGACTCTTTGATTAGTAACTGATTAAAGAAATGAAGCTTTGTCTAAAGTTTGGAATGTTTTAAGTTAAGGAAGTCTGTTAATCAGAGACAAGCCAATGGACACCCACCCAGACTCAAGTGATGTGTTAAGTAAATTGAGGACTTGCAGGTATGGATTAAGCTTTGCCTCATACAGTCATATGTCTGTTAATGAGTTATAAAGGATACCTCCAAAATGGGAAGGGGATATGAGGAGGCACTCCAGTCTCTTGGCTAGCAACTCAGTTTTAGGGTCTCCCCTTGGCCAAGACGGAGGGAGCTTAACATTTTGTTTTAGTTTACATTAATTTCATATAGCCAAGATTCATTACCAATCCAAGCTCTAGCACTTGAACAAGAAGTTAAATTTAAAACTCTAAAACAAGCTTTGACTATGAAGGGCCTTGCTTTTTCCCTCCTTTCTCTCCTGCCAAATTAGGAACTAAAAACAAAGTCTCTGGCTTCCTGTCTGCTACTATGTACCTTTTGTTGCAGCAACCAGAAAACCAGGTGGGCAGGTACACAGGCAGGTGCTCTGACCGCAGGGCAAACACAGGCGGATCAGCAGGACGTGGCACCCACAGAACACGATGCCAGCAACGTAAGCTCTAAGGCTATGCCATGAACTAAAAAGAGCCTTTCAGGGTTAAAAAGAACCAATGGTATAGTAAACCTACACATGGCCTTTACCAATACTGAAAATGCCTAACACTTCATCTCTTACTATTATGTACCTATTATTATTCTAAGCACTTTCCACAAAATAATTTTTAATTTTCACAACGACCCCATGAAATATGAACCTACATTTTACAGATGAGCAAATTGAGGCACAGAGAGGTTACGTAACATGCCCAAAGTCACAGAAAGTCTGGCTCCTGGGTCTGTGTTCTCAACCACCACACTACACTAACTTTAAAATATCTGATTACAGAAATATTGTAAATATGGGGGGGGTCTGAATTTTTACATACATATACATATACACACACAAACATACGTATATATAAATAAACAAAATATATTCTTTTTAAAAAAATCTTTTGATAACTTTGGTATCAATGAATTTGTTTTATTTTTGACGTTCACACCCCACCCTGCTTTGGCATGGAGGGGCTTATGTAGCCAGATCAGTGGCTGGCTGAGCTCTCTCTTGAGTCAAGGCAGAGAGCTTCATGTTATGTCCTCTTTTCTCTACCTACAAGATTCTTCTTATATTTTTTCTGGGACTGTGATCATGGCTTTCATTATTGGAAGTTATAAAAAATAGTCATCTGGAAGTTGAGAGGTTTTTGGCTTTTAATTTTCAGGATATTGTTTGTGACACTAGCCACTGCAGAGAACCCTTCCTGAGTTTTCCTGGTAGAGATCTTTCTTCTCTGTGCATTAAGAGCTATTATGTTCCTTCTCAGCTCTGAGTTTGCCTTATCTTCTGAGTACTCTGGACCTTATAGCTACTCAGGCTTCCCTTGCAGATAGGAAGCTCAGTACCAAATATAGAAGGTGTCAACTAAATGCTCTGTCACCCAGGCTAGAATACAGTGGTGTCATCACTGCTCACTTCAACCTCCAATTCCTGGGCTTAAGCAATCCTCTTGCCTCAGCCTCCCAAGTGGCTGGGACTACAGGTTCGCACCACCACACCCAGGTAATTTGTTTTATTTTAAATAGAGATGGGTTCTCTCTCTTGCTCAGGCTGATCTAGCACTCCTGAGTTGAAGTGATCCTCCTGCCTTGGCCTCCCTGAGTGCTAGGATTACAGGTGCGAGCCACCATACTTCGCCAAAAATAAATCCTTAATGTTCAGTATAAAAGGCCTTGACATCCATACCTTTCCATCTTTTTTCCAGACAAGGTATGGTACACTCTTGTATCTTTACTCCTTTTATTTAGCAAATGATTCCTGAGGGCCTGCTCTGGTCAGACAGTGACAATATAAAAATACTATCAAGATATATTCTTTAAAAAAAAAAAAAAAATATATATATATATATATTCTCTTTGATCCTGAGGGGAATATAGACAATTAAAAAATTACAACATAGATAGGGCCAGCATGTACAACTGTGCCTAGGAAGGTATCACTCACAGTGGAAACATCATAGATTTATATCTTTACCACAACAGTTTGCCAATAGTTGGAAGGATTATAAAGTATCTTGAAGGGGGCAGGGGAGCCTTTTTCTACTTTGCACAAAGACGTCTGTGGGCTAGCAACAGCGACCCAGATATGAGCACCAAGAGAGGAAGTTAACAGCCAGGAAGTGGTTGGCTGTGCTGGAGGGGATCGGCAAAGGTTTCACAGAGGATGTTTACCTTGAGCAGAGAAAGGTGAAGGAGTGGAGAAGGGCTCTAGCTCAGGGTAAATGACTAGTGAAGGCAGTGCGGGCAGAAAGGAGAACTGCAGAAGTGGGAGGCCCTGGAGGGGAGCCACAGGAAACGCGTCTGGAAATGGGGGTGGGGAAGTGGTTACTGCTAAGAAAGGCCCTCGACCCTGATCTGTTGGGCTCTATTCTGCAGGTGAGGGGCTACAGAAGAATGGCTCTGGGCCTGAGGGCTGGACAGACGGGGCTTCTGGAGCTTCTGTGGCAGACACCAAAGCTGAGCTAGTAAGGGTAGTTAATTTCTTAAAATACTTAGCATAGTTCTTATTTATTTACTAATTTATAAACCAGCACATTCCAAAAAGGATAAGGGCTAATACTTTACATAATAAAGTGACTATAACCAACAATAAGTTAGAGTATACTGTAAAATAACTAAAAGAGTGTAACTGGAATGTTCCTAACAGAAATAAATGATAAATGCCTAAGGTGATGGACACCCCTCAGTTACCCTGATTTGAATAATTCATATTGAATGCCTATATCAAAACCTCACATGGACCTTGTAAAGATATACAACTATTATGTACCCATAACAATTAAATTTTTTTAAAGATATATACTTTAAAAAAGAAAATAGATGAGGAAATGAAGATAAATGAAAAATAACTGTAAGAAAAGAAATATAGCCAAGATAAAGTTAGGGCACAAAAGTACATACTATCACACACTTGATACTTCAAGGTGGCTACATACAGAGGGTGCCAAAAAACGTATACATATTTTAAGGAAAAAACTGTATTAAAATTGTAATACTCACTATGTACCAATAACATTTGTTATCTTGTATATTATATCTTGTATCTCTTGCAATTGCAGAAGTCAAAGGTGACTTGAGTATTACAATTTTAATATCGTTTTTTCCTTTCTTAAAATATGTATACATTTTGTTGGCACCTTCTATATTTGGTACTAAAAGCTTCCTATCTGCAAGGGAAGCCTAAGTAGCTATAAGGTCCAGAGTACTCAGAAGATAAGGCAAACTCAGAGCTGAAAAGGAACATAACAGCTCTTAATGCACAGAGAAGAAAGATCTCTCCCAGGAAAGCTCAGGAAGGGTTCTCTGCAGTGGCTAGTGTCACATACAATATTCTGAAAATTAAAAGCCAAAAATCTCTCAACTTCCAGATGACTATTTTTTATAACATCTAATAATGAAAGCCATGATCACAGTCCCAGAAAAAAAATATAAGAAGAATCTTGTAGGTAGCGAAAAGAGGACATAACATGAAGCTCTCTGCCTTGACTCAAGAGAGAGCTCAGCCAGCCACTGATCTGGCTACGCAAGCCCCTCCATGCCAAAGCAGGGTGGGGTGTGAGCGTCAGTAGGGAGGTGGAAGAGAGATCATCCCATGCTTTTTCTTTCTTTTTAAGAGACAAGGTTTTTGTCTTGCCTGGGCCAGAGGACAGTGGCTATGCACAATCATAGTTATAGCACGAGCAGCACTGACCTGGTTTTAGCCATCTTCTTTCCTCATTCTCCAGTATCACTAAGGTTGAAGTGCACACCACCACAGGGCAGCCCCTGCTCCTTTTTAACCAGCTTCAGTTTACCTACTACATAAACTATCTTTTGAAGTTTATTTGAAGCCAATATTAACTAGCCCCTTTTTGCAAAAAAATAAATTTTTTTTCCCAAAGGCACCGTAGAGAAATAGATTTTAGGCTACTTTCAGGAGCCTCTTAGAACTAAGTTTCTGATAAGAATTGAAAATTTAGGCCAAGCACTATGGCTCATACCTCCATCCTAGCACTTGAGGAGTCTAAGGTCGGTGGAGTGCTTGAGCTCAAGAATGAGGCTCGGTCTCTACTAAAAAAATAGCCAGGCATTGTGGCAGGAGGCTGAGGCAAGAGGATCACTTGAATACAAGAGTTTGAGGCTGCTATAAGCTTTGATGATGCCACAGCACTCTATCCAGGGCGACAGAGTAAGATTCTATCTCAAAAAGGAAAAAAAATTAAAAATTGAAAAATTTGATATGACATTCTCTGCAATAAACTTAAGTTCAATTAGTCTACTATGTAGCCAAGTAAGAGCAGATTTAGTTAGCCAATAAATTTATATATTAAATAAATTTAGTTAACCAAGAGGAAAGGGTTGAATACCTTTTGAAAACCAAGAGGCACAAAGTGGAACAAAGTACTGGTCAAGGTCCCCCAGGAAAGCAGTCCAGCTTTGCTCTGATACACAAAGGGGTGACTTCAGCCTCCAAAGGTCAGGGTTTATAAAACTTTTTCAAACTATTGAAACCCTACTAGAGCCAAAGTGTAGTCTATTAAAACAGATGCCAGCAGCACAGGGCTGGAGGCTCCTCCTATCAGCCTCCTCTTGAACTGAGCAGAGGTTTGCAGAAAGCATCACTAGGGGATTAGATTAACAGAAGCTGCCAGAGGATTCCAGCCACAGGCAGGACCTGACCCAGGAGTTTGCAACCAGACAGCAGTGCACTTCAGTGAGGGCTGCATCAGAATTACTAGAAGAGCTAAAAAAACAAACAAACAAACACATACACAAAAACACACAAAAAACATGTCCAGATCACTCCCAGACTACTTAAGATAGAATCTACAGGGGAGGGAACAGGCATTGGTACTTATTAACCTCAGGTGATCCTAATAAGCAGCCACACTTAGGGACCTGTGGACTAATGGGAGCAATGCACACCAAGTAAGCCCCAGGTCCAAGTTTGGAAGGCTGGTCAGGTAATCCTGCAGGCTTTTATTCCCCCGCTTCATGCCATACACTTTCTACTCCCACTGCAGCTTGAGAGACCACAACAGACCTCTCTTCTCAGGGATTCTGGCCCTGAACAAGAGGCAGACCACCCTACAGAGCCAGGTCAGAAGGTGAAAGCCTCAAGTAGAGATTTGCTAGCCTCCCACATAAAACCCCAAGTTTAACAGGAGGTAAGCCCAGGAGACCCTCATAACAAGGCAATCACCCCAAAACCCAGCTGAGAAAGAAGATGGAGCAAACAATAGATAAAAATCCTGGATTTTTCGCTTGACGCCTGTGGCTCAAGCGTCTAAGGTGCCAGCCACATATACCTTAGCTGGCGGGTTCGAATCCAGCCCAGGCCTGCCAAACAACAATGACAGCTGCCACCAAAAAATAGCCGGGAGTTGTGGCAGGCACCTGTAGTCTTAGCTACTTGGGAGGCAGAGGCAGGAGAATCGCTTGAGCCCAGGAGCTAGAGGTTGCTGTGAGCTGTGATGCCACAGCACTCTACCCAGGGTGACAGCTTGAGGCTCTACCTCAAAAAAAAAAAAAAATCCTTGATTTTTAGAAAATGTATAATTATATATATTTATAGGGTACAATGTGATGTTTTGATATGCATCACCCCACATACTTATCATTTTTCTGTGGCGCTAACATTTGAAATTTACTCTTAGCAACTTTGAAATAGATAATACATTATTACTAACTACAGTCTTCATGCTGAGCAACAGATCTCAAAACATTACTTCTCCTGTGTAATGAAGTGTTGCACTCTTTGACCAACATCTCCCCATTGTCCCCCCAAAATTAATCCTTGATTTTTAAGAGGCATTTCTCTCACATTATAATATTCTATGTCTTAAAAATTGAGTCTGTTTATTTAAGTGATTCTTTTCTCTACACCACTATCCCCAAATTGTTAAAACCATTGTTTGTATTCTTAATACACCAGAAGCAGCATTATAGGCAACTGAAGTAGGAACAGGGCCAAAGGCTGTCCAGGAACAGAGGCTCTGGGATCCTCCTATAGGCCTCAGGCTTCTTCCTAGAGCATGGCTTTGCCAGGCACAGCCTATCCACTTCACTTCTTTTCCTCTGGGTATTATACAGCTGGCTCAGCCTGTCCCATATCTGAGTGCCTACTATGGGCTAGGCACCATGCAGGTTGTTCTATCTAAATGCACTACTCCTATTTCTTATAATGACCATGAAAAGTAATTTTTTTTTTTAAGCTACAAAAAGCCTGTAGAAAGGTTCTGAAACTTGCTGTGGTCATGCAGCTATTCCACGGCAGAGCTATTACAGGCATCAATGTCTGACACCAAAAGCCACGGTTTTTCCACTAAGCCACAAAACCCATATTACAGACCATGGATTTCAGAACAATCAACTTGTGTTACAGGTAGTATGTGCTATCCACAAGTCATTTCCAAGGGCAGGAAGCAAATCACTGCTGCTCTGGGAAACAGTTTTAATCAACATCTCCCCAGGTAATAATTTAAGGAGTCACGGTCAAAAAAAAAAATATCTATAAGGTCTACCTAAGCAATACTAGGAGGACAAGAAAAAATAGCTCTTCCCTATTTGTTGAATGGACAGAACTCATTGCTACTAACACCCTGATTATTTATCGTTCCAGCCTTTAAATAACAAAACATATGAGGGGCATGGGAAGAAACAGTACAGGGAACTATGTTCAAAAAATTAGAGATGAAAAAAAGATAGTAAGAATTAAAACGAAAATAACAGAATAAGGAACAAATAAAACCAAAATGGGCAAAAACAGAGATTTAAAAAATCGATATTTAAGAGAAAAAGTACGAATGGCCAAAATAAATAGACAAAAGAAGACGAAACTTTTTAAAAAATGAAATGACTTACACGATGTATTTAAAAGAGACAAAAAGCTAATAATAATGCCAAAAAAAAAAATATAAAAGCATGCAAGTAAACATGATAAAAATTTAAGAAAGAAAAGTAAAAGCCTAAAGAGTTAAACATTTTTTAAATTAAGCATAAAAATGTTGGTGTGAACTTTTTAACCCAGTTCTGGCTTTCAAGTCTGAGAATAACTTGAATGCTTCCAGATGAAAAGCTTCAAATAACCTTTTATTCTTAACTCAAGTTAATCATGAGGCAAGTTGTCTGCACCAGTGGTTTACCCCTCTTAGTTAAGCTGAAATGAGAATGTTAATAAAAGGTTGTCCAACGTCCTTTCTGTCAAAAGTATCTGTTAGTGATCCCAGGGAGCCTATGACTACCTGGAGAGAAGGTCCTTGAATTAACATTTTTTAAAAGATTAATAAAATGTAAGATGAAGATGCCATCTAGTTTAAGAGAGTACCTGGCTACCACTTCCTTATATGACTTCACAAATTCCACTTAAACTATATGTAAAGTTATACAAGAAGATAGAAGGTAGAGCTTGCTTTGAACCATAACTTGCAAAAGCGTGGGAGAAATTTCCACTAACTACAGTGTGAGTGAATAAAGCCAGAGAAACACACCCATGGACACCTGAACCCTGGCCTCTGACAGGGAACAGCACAGCTGGCCAGAAAACATGTGGGGAAAGTGTTCAGCCCTTTGCTCCTCTCCACTCCCAGGTCAAAGTTCCTAGGTTTGTAGCAATCAGGAAGCAGGCTGGGCAGCCCCGCGCCAAGTCCTGACTCCAGAGACATCCACTCTCCCTCCCCCATCCAGAGTTTTTGTCTACACCATTCACAGACTGCAGTGCTATTATACTAAGTACAACCGAGCAGTAAGTAGAGGCAGGACTGGCAGTGAAGGACAAATTCACTAGAAGACATAAAATACTACAGAGAAAAACATCAATGTGCCAATTATTTAAATTTATAATACAACCTAATTGTTTGCAGACAAGAAAAAGCCAAAAATAAAATAATACAGCATAAAATTTAAGATATTTAGTAAATACAAAACATGAGTAAAAGGGAGAAGTAAAATCAGGCTGAAGGTATCATTCATCAAAACTGAGGTAAAGATAATATTTGTTGTCTTAATGTTGATAGAGAAATTCATGGAATTAAAAGCATGATGCAATTTATTAAAGGAAATAAAAGCTAAGAAATCTAAGCAACAGGAACAATATATCCATTGCAATAATAAATGTAAAAGGTTCTAACTCTGATATTGTAGTAGGTAGACTCCAAAGAGGGCCCTAGAGAACCATACCTCCTAATATTTACATCTTACCAGAGTGAATCTGGACTGGCTCCTCAACCAACAGAAAGAGGTAGAATTGATGCTGTGACAGTACATGTCTCTGCTTAAAAGCGGCCTGGCCGTTTCCTCATCGGCACTCTGGGGCCCCCTTAGCTGTCATATAAGAAGTAAGGGTACTCTGCTGGAGTCCCTGCTGTATGAAGAGACCACGAAAGAGGCCAGTTGGTGAGGGGCAGGACCAAGAATAGATAGGAAATAGGTAGGTAGCTAGGTAGACATGAGACAGGGAAGGGCCTTGTTTAACTGAGTAAGGAAGCCTCTCAAAACAAACTTTTGGAGAGGCGGAACATGATGGCGGACAGGAAGGACGTTTAGCTGAGCCTTCCTAGAGCAAAAGGGCAGAGGGAGAGGGCTGGATCATCCCGGTGTGGAATATTGACGTTCAGCGGTATGGAGGTGGGCAGCTGGATTTGGCCGGAGATACGGAGAACTAACACCCATGGGCAAGTTTCTGCGAGCACACCCAGGCTCCAGCAGAGGGGTCCCAGAAGAAACTTCTGGCAGTTTGCGGTTCTTGGGAGAGGCTAGGCGGTGTTCTCCCCAGCGGAATTTGGTGGCCAGACTGGAGTGCTGGCTAGGGCGGCTCTACCGCAGTTGGCAACCGTGAAGCATCCATAGGGGAAGAGCTCCCGGACAGGGAGGTTGCCATAGCGGGAAAAGGTGCCAGTAGCTTGTAGAAGCGGACATCTTGCTGGGCACCTGCAAGGCGCAGGCTTTACTCACGTCAGGCTCAGGGACTCTGAAAAGATTGGAGAAGTGGGCACTCCCAAGCAGAATCTGGGGGCCAGTGTGGGGTGCTGTCTGGAGCGGTACTGCGGTTTGGCAGTGGGTGAAACATCCGTTGGGGGGGGACGGTTCTGGTCAGGGACACGCCATGGTGGAGAGCAGCACTGGAAGCCTGTGTCGTGGGCCTCTTGCTGGGGACCTAAGGCGTGCTGGTCTGAGTTCCACCTGCGGGGAGCCGCCCTTCACTGGGACAGGCCCAGGCACCCCCGCTCTCCATGGGAATAGTTGCAGGGGCAATCTGTGAGACCTGTCTCTGAAGAATTGTGGAGAACTGCAGAATCCCAGATCTGCCCGGGCTGAGTGGTGAGGTGAAAAGGCAACCACCAGGAATAAAACCAGAGCGAGGTTAACAGCAGTGGTGTGGCTCGGCGCCTGTGGCTAAACGGGCTAAGGCACCAGGCACGACACCTGAGCTGGCGGGTTCGAATCCAGCCCGGGCCCGCCAAATAACCATGCCGGCTGCAACCAAAAATGGCCGGGCGTTGTGGCGGGCGCCTGTAGTCCCAGCTACTTGGGAGGCGGAGGCAGGAGACTCGCTTGAGCCCAGGAATTGGGGGTAGCTGTGAGCTGTGATGCCATAGCACTCTATCCAGGGTGACAGCTTGAGGCTCTGTCTCACAAAAAAAAAAAAAAAAACAGCAGTGGTGTTTGTCCCCCAAATTCACAGCGCCACCTAGTGTGAAGGAAGTATATTGCAGCATAAATATGTGGCTATAAGAATCGAATCTCTATGTCATATATATATGTGTATATAAATTTTCTTTTGGTTGTTGCTTTTTTTTTTCCTTCTTTTTAATTTAGCTTATATTATTATTATTTTTCTCCCTCTCTTCTTTCCTTCCTCAATTGGTTGCTGAGATTGCTTACATCAGGCTATCTTAGCATTTTTTTTTCTATTTTCTTTAGTTTCAATATGCTTTGCTTTTTGCTAAGTTGTATGGTTGGATCTTCTCCTATCTTACATTCTGACATTCAACAAGAGCAAGGACTTCTTTTTTTCTTTTTTTTTGAGACAGAGCTTCAAGCTGTTCCTCTGGGTAGAGTGCCATGGCATCACAGCTCACAACAACCTCCAACTCCTGGGCTCAAACAATTCTCCTGCCTTCACCTCCCAAGTATCTGGGACTACAGGCACCCATCACAACACCCAGCTATTTTTTTGGTTGCAGTTGTCATTGTTGTTTGGTAGGCCTGGGCTGGATTCGAACCCACCAGCTCAGGTGTATGTGGCTGGTGCCTTAGCCGCCTGAGCCACAGGTGCTGAGCCAAGAGCAAGGACTTCTGTATTTTTTTTTTATTTGAGACAAAGTCTCAAGCTGTCGAGTGCCATAGCATCACAGCTCACAGCAACCTCAAACTCTTGGGCTTAAGCGATTCCCTTGCCTCAGCCTCCAGAGTAGCTGGGACTACAGGCACCTGCCACAACGCTGGCTATTTTTGTTGCAGTTGCCACTGCAGTTTTAGCAAATGATACTGTAATTAGCCAAAGTTCATGTAAGATGACCTAGACAGCTGACAAGTCATTTCAAGCCTGTTCTTTTCTATAGTTATTAGCGCCGCCTCCCCACCTCCCCCCACTTAGTTAGACTTTGACATTTGCACCCACTCTGCCAATCTCTACATCTGGCTCTGAGCCTAACAGCGCAGCTACTGGCAGGTTATTTGACCATCTGTATACAACTTTGCACACCCCTGCATCTGGTCTCAGCCCTATCCCCTAGTCTCCTCACCTATTGTAACAATAAGTACCAAGATTTGGAAACAACAAAGATGTCTTCAATATGTGAACAGATAAACTATGGTAAATATGTTAAATTTACCAGATAAACTGGTAAATTCAGCTTTAAGAAGAAATCAGTTATTAAGCCATGAAAAGATATGGAAGACCCTTAAATGTATATTACTAAGTGAAAGAAGTCAATCTGAAATGGCTACATACTGTATTCCAACTATACAACATCATGGAAAAAGCAAAACTATAGACACGGTAAAAAGATCAGTGGTTGCTAGAGATTGGAGGAAGGGGAGGGAAAAATAGAGAAGCACAGAGGATCTTTAGCACAGTGAAACCACTCTGCATAATACTATAATGGGGGAATACATGTCATTATACATTTGTCAAAACCCATATTACGTACAAGACCAAGAGTGAACCCTAATGCAAACTATGGACTTTGGTTGAAAATGATGGGTCAATATCAGTTCACTGATCACAACAAATGGATCACTCTGGTGCCTGATGCTGATGGTGGAAGAGGGTGGAGGCGGGTGGGAAGGATATATGTGAAGTCTCTCACTTTCTCTTCAGTTTTGCTATAAACCCAAAACTCCTTTTAACAAGAAATCTATGTTTTATACATAGGTGTATGTTTTAAAAATGTTACCACTGGGAAAAAAAAAAATCAGCTTGAAGATATAAAATGTCATCTGAGGGCAGAGCCTGTGGCTCAGTCAATAAGGTGCCGGCCCCATATACCAAGGGTGGCGAGTTCAAACCCAGCCCTGGCTGAACTGCAACAAAAAAATAGCCGGGTGTTGTGGAGGGCACCTGTGGTCCCAGCTACTCGGGAGATTGAGGCAAGAGAATCACCTAAGCCCAGGAGTTGGAGATTGCTTTGAGCTGTGTGACGCCACAGCACTCTACCAGGGCGATTAATGTCATCTGAGAATAAGCCAACCCTCTTAAAACTAATATGTAAGATAATTAAGTATCTGAAAACCATGCTAATATTCATAATGAATTAGAAAATCCAAATACTGAATAAAACCTAGTTTTTTTCTAAACTACATTTTTTAGGCCTAAATAACATGCTCTGGGATAATTCTTCCTTTACAATCTACTCAAAATCTACTCCTACCTCTCACCAGTGCACACTATTAAAAACATTAAAATATGTAAGTGAATACTCTTGGAAAAATAAACAAATAAGTAGCATGATAGAATAAAAAAGGAGGAAGGAGTAATTTTAGCTGTGGTAGTGTAGGAAGGTGACATTTGAGGAAGGCAGAGGAACATGGTAGACTAGAAACATGTTCCTTCTAGCCCACTCCTGACAAGGCGGGGGATATGGGGGGAAGCAAAATCATCTCCAGCAGGGGGAACCTCCCTGGTCATCACTCTGGAGGCATACTGAGGCAGTAGTGGAACACAGGAGCCGTCAAGGACATCAGGAGCTGAGGACAGCTGGCACAGAAGGCAAGTGCATAGGAATGGACGGGGACTGTCCAGCCAGCCAACCCTCACACAGAGGTCTGAGGGGAAAGCACTATCCTGTAGGTTTATGATCTTGGGCTAGACTGCATTGGAACTGCCATGGAGGTCTTAGACAAGGACTTAGTGTTGAGCACTGGGTATGAATACCTGGTGGAGTGGATCTCCTACCGGCTGGGCTGCTAACTGGGCAACCATTGTGGGAAAGTTGTGGCTGTTAGAGGACCGCCATGGTGGGAAGATCCTGCAGGAGAAACAGTCCTCAGGGTCCTAGTACACACACCTAATGAGCTTGAGCATCCACTCTTGGGGTGAGATAAGCAGCTATGGCACCCCTGGAAATAGTTGTTAAGAGACACTATAAAAAATACCTCCTAGGGTTTCTGACAGGACCTTTAAGACCCTAACCTCAGGGAGATTGAATGCTAAGGACAAATAGGCACTGACTGAGGGCAACTAAGTCAGGAAGACAAGACTTGATCTTCTCCATAACTAAATTTTGGTTTCCAGCATGTGTTCTCCATCTCCTAATACCACAGCAACACCTGATGTCGAGAGTTTTTTTCCCTTTTTTTGTTGCTGGGGTTGTTGTTGTTGATGTTGTTGTTTGGGGGTTTTGTTGTTGTTGTTCTTGTTTTTGTTTTGTTTAACACCCCTATGGATAAATCCTCTAAACAGAAACTAAGCAAAGATACATGGGATTCAAATGTGACTCGAAAACAAATGGGCTTAATAGACATATACAGAATACACCATCCCAAAGCTAAAGAATATACATTCTTCTCATCAGCCCATGGAACTTACCCCAAAACAGATCATATGCTAGGATACAAATCAAAACTCAACAAAATTAAAAAATTATAATTAGACCTTGTATATTCTCAGACCACAAGCCAATAACGGTGGAACTCAACTCCAACCAAAACAATCATCCTAACACAAAGGCATGGCAATTAAACAACATTATGTTGAATGACAGTGGGTCAAGAAGAGATAAAGAAGGAAATTATTAAATTCCTCAGTCCCAGCTACTCAGGAGGCTGAGGCAAGAGAATCGCCTAAGACCAGGAGTTGGAGGTTGCTGTGAGCTGTGACTCCATGGCACTCTACTTAAGGCAACAAAATGAGACCCTGTCTCAAAAAAAAAAAAAATCCTCAAACATAATAACAATGAAGAGACATAAGTTACTAAAGCTTATGTGATACTGCAAAAGCAGTCTTAAGAGGGAAATTTATTGCATTAGAAGCCTACATCCAAAAAACAGAGAGCACATCAACAAACTAATGAATCGTCTTAATGAATTGGAAAAGAACAATATAATCCCAAACTTTGCAGAAGAAATAACCAAAATTAAGTCAAAAATTAATGAAATCAAAAGAATTTTGATTCTTAACTGATTGAAGCCATCTATGACAAAACAATCATTCAGAAAATTAATGAAACAAAGAGTTGATTTTTCTAAAAAATAAATAAAATCAATCAACCATTGGCCAGACTAGAAACAGAAAAGTAAAATCTCTAATAACCTCAATGAGAAAGGAAAAAGGGGAAATAATAACAGATATTACAGAGATACAAGAGATTATCTCTGACTACTAGAAAAAAAAAACCCTATGGCCAGAAATTTGACAATATGGAGGAAATGGACCAATACCTGGAATCACACCCTCTCCATAGACTTAATCAAGAAGACATAGATCTCTTGAAAAGACCAACATCAAACACTGAGATAGAAGAAACAATAAAAAATCTTCTAACAAAAAATAGCCCTGGACCAGATGGCTTCACCCTAGAATTCTATCAAACTTTCAAAGAAGAGCTTATGCCAATAATGTAGAAACTATTCCAAAACATTGAGAAGAAAAAGTATCTTCCCCAGAACATCTATGAAGCAAACATCACCCGATACAAAAACCAGAAAAAGATACCAAAAAAAGAGAACTTCATACCAATTTCACTAATGACTAGACATGCAAAAATTCTAAATAAAATATGAGCCAAGAGATTACAGCTACACATTAAAAATTTCATACATCACAATCAAGTAGGCTTCATCCCAGGGATGCAAGGCTGGTTTAACATGCACAAATCCAGGTGGCACTTGTGGCTCAAAGGAGTAGGGCGCCGGCCCCATATACCAGAAGTGGTGGATTCAAACAGGGCCCCAGCCAAAAACAGCAAAAAAAAAAAAAAAAGCACAAATCCATAAATGTAACTCACCATAACAACAGGAGCAAAAACAAAGACCATATCATTCTCTCAATAGATGCAGAAAAAGCATTTAATAAAATTCAGCATCCTTTTCTAATAAGAAGACTTAAGAATATAGGCATAGGCAGCATATTTCTTAAGTGATTGAAGTCATCTATGACAAACCCACAGCTAACATCACAGTGAATGGAGTAAAACTGAAAGCTTTTTCACTCAAAACTGGAACCAGAAAAGGATGTCCTCTATCGCCAGTACTGTTCAAAATAGCATTGGAAGTTCTAGCCGATACAGTCAGGCAAGAGACGGATATCAAGGGCATCCAAATGGGGGCAGAGGAAGTAAACTCTTGCTCTTTGCTGATGACATGATCTTATACTTAGAGAACCCCGGAGACTCAACAACAAGACACCTGAAAGTGATGAAGAAATACATTAACGTCACAGGATCTAAAATCAATTGTCCACAAATCACTAGCCTTTGTATATGCCAATAACAACCAAGTTGAGAAACTCATCAGAGACATAATTGTCCTTACAGTAGCTTCAAAGAAAATAAAATACCTAGAAATATACCCAACAAAGAGGTGAAGGATATCTACAGAGAGAATTATGAAACCCTAAGCAAAGAAATAGCAGAAGACATTAACAAATGGAAGAGCATACTATGCTCCTGGTTGGGAAGAATCAATATTGTTAAAATGTCTATACTTCCCAAAGCAATCTACAGATTCAATGCAATCTCCATTAACATACCAACATCATACTTTGAAGCACTAGGCAAAATAGTTCTTTGTTTCATAGGAACCAGAAAAAACCCATTTAGCGAAAGAAATTTTTAATAATAGAAACAAAGCCAGAGCCATCACTCTACCAGACTTTAGGCTATATTACAAGTCCACAGTGATCAAAACAGCATGGTATTGGCACAGAAATAGAGACATAGACATTTGGAACCAAATAGAAAACCAACAGATGAAATTAGTCTATGACCACCATCTGATCTGTGATAAACCAAACAAAAGCATATACTGGGGGAAAGATTCCCTATTCAATAAATGATGCTTGGAGAACTGGTTACATATAAAAGACTGCAACTTGACCTGCACCTTTCATCATTCACAAAAATTGATTCAAGATAGATAAAAGACTTAAATCTAAGGCCAGAAACTATTAAAATCCTAGAAGAAAGTGTGGGGAAAACTCTTGAAGATGTTAGCCTGGGGAAAGATTTTATGAAGAAAACTTTAGTGGCAATTTCAACAACAAAAATTAATAAATGGGACTTAATTAAACTGAAAAGTTGCATCTCAGAAGGGTACAAGTGAAACTTACTAAATGCAGAATATAAATGTCTTAACACAATAACTAAGAAAATGCCATGAAGGTTATGTTAAACAGTTTGATGAAAATATTTCAGATTGTATATGAAACCAGCACATTGTACCCCATGATTGTATTAATGTACACAGCTATGATTTAATAATAAATAAATAAATAAAATAAAATGATAAACTGAAAAGTTTCTGCATAACTAAGAATACAACAATCAAAGCAAATAGACAACCTTCAGAATGGAAAAAGATATTTGCATATTACGAATCTGACCAAGACTTGATAACTAGAATCTATAGAGAACTCAGATTAATCAACAACAAAAAAGAGCAAACAAACCCATCTATAACTGGGCAAGTGACATGAACAGAAACCTCTCTGAGGAAGACAGACAAATGGCTAACAAACGTATGAAAAAAATGCTTATCGTCCCTAATCATCAGAGAAATGCAAATCAAAATCACCCTGAGATATCATCTAACCCCAATGAGATTAGCCCACATCACAAAATCCCAAAGTTGCAGATGCTGGCGTGGATGTGGAAAGCAGGGAACATTATTTTTTTTTATCATTTTTTTGCAGTTTTTTTTGGCCAGGGCTGGGTTTGAACCCACCACCTCCAGCATATGGGACCAGCGCCCTACTCCTTTGAGCCACAGGTGCCGCCCAGGGAACATATTTATACTGTTGGTAGGACTGCAAACTAATATAAGCCTCTTTGGAAAGAAGTATGGAGAATTCTCAAAGAACTCAAATTAGATCTCCCATTTGACCTCACAAACCCACTACGAAGCATCTACCTAGAAGAAAACAAATCATTTATCATTAGGATGTACAAGATTTTTTTTCACATCTCGATAATCACCAAGATGTGGAAACAACCTAATTGCTCATCAACTCAGGAATGGATTAACAAACTGTGGTAAATACACACCATGGAATACTATTCAACCATAAAAAATATGGTGGCTTCGTATCTTTTGTATTAACCTGGATGGAGTTGAAACATATTTTTCTGAGTAAAGAATCACAAGAATGGAAAAGCAAATGTCCAGTGTACTCAATACTAATACTAAGCCTAATAAGATCTAATTCTCCCCCACGTAAGAGAAAAACTCATTTCAATTCAAGTTGGGGGGAAGGGGAACATGGGAGGGGGAGAAGGGAAGGGGAGTTTGGGGTGCTCCCACTGAAGGGGCACAATGTGGGAATACGTGGCACCCCTTTAAGGTTCAGGACATAGCTACAAGAAGGTCTCTACCTACCAATGTCAAATATTGTGATTTGGTCATTGGTACCCTCACATTAACCTGAATTTTTTTTAAAAAGTAACATTTGAGTTGAAACTGAAGGAATCATTTGAAAATCAGGGGAAGGGCATGAAGCACAACAAGGCCCTGAGGAATGAGTGTGATAAAGTAAGACAGGCAAGACGGCAAGGTCCTCGTCATGTCATTGTAAGGTTTGGTACAGAGTCTGGATTGTATTCCAAGTAAAATGAGAAGCTGCTTACGGTTTCAATCAAGGAATGGTATAATCTGACTTTTTTTTCTCTAGAAGAGGCAAGGACGGAAGCCAGGAGCCTAGTTAAAAGACTCCTACAGTAGTGTAGTGCATAGCTGGTCATGGCTTGGACCGATAACAGTGGAGATAAGAAGTAAATATACTTGAGATATGAAGCAGAACAGGCTTGTTGGTGAATTGGATATTGAGGGGAGAGGGAAGAATAAGGCATATGGCAGAGTGATTTCAAAGAATTTATCAATTTCATCCTTAAACCTCCTTACAAAAATTTTAAGCATTCAAAACTACCATGCAGTTAGAATTTAGTAATGATAAAGAGTCTTGCCTGGACATGGTGGCTCACACCTATAAATCTGGCACTCTGGGGAGGCCACAGCAGAAAATTGCTTAAGGCCAGGAGTTCAAGACCAGCTTGAGCAAGAGCGACACCTCACCCTCCAAAATATAGATGTGGTGTACACTGGTAGTTCTATCTACTCAGGAGGCTGAGAAAGCAGAATCACTTGAGTCCAGGAGTTTGAGGTTGCAGTGAGCTATGATGGCCACTGCACTCTAGCTTGGGTAAAAGAGGGAGACTATCTCAAAAAAAAAAAAAAGAAAGAAAGAATCTTGGTGGAGAGTTTTAAATAGTAAACTATGATTCCTAAATCTGATTTGTCACGATGTCTCATCTAGTTGAACAAAATACGTTTCACAGCCATTCTCTTTAAACCACAGCAAGAAGATATTCAGTACTTCCTGGCATCAAAAACTTCATATAATAGACTCTGATTCATAATCATTTTGCAAGTGGTATGAGTAAGGCAAACCCTATTGAACATTTGCTTCAGCATTTGTTAAAAGCCTCCATTTTAGAAAAAGAAACTACATGTATTCATCAAATAAAGCAAATTGCGCTCAGTGTTTGTGGTTGATTCCTCCTTCCCTAAAACCCTCCCTTTATTTTCAGACTTACTTCTCCATCTATTTGCCTTTTACCTCTTTGGAGAGTCCTCTTCAGTTGCTTATTGCAACCTCCCTTCCTCTACCTGGTCTACTTTCTCCCTCATGGTGTAAGCCCTAACCCCCAGTTTGTCAGAATATCAAGGCATTTGGAGATAACGTCTTTAATGAGGTAACTGAATTAAAATGAGATTTTTTTTTATGGTGGGCTCTAATTCAGTATGACTGGTGCCCTCAGAAGACATACATACACACAGAGGAAAGTCCGTAAGAAGAAAAGAGAGAAGGTGATATCCGCAAGCCAAGAAGAGAAGTTTCAGAAGAAACCAAATCTGACAATGCCCTGATCTTGGACTTAGAGCCTCCAGAACTGTGAGGAAAGAAATTTGCCTTTAAATCACCCAGTCTGTGCTATTTTGTTCAGACGGACCCAGGAACTTAATACTCTCTGTGTGCCATTTTCCACTTCCCCATCCCCAAACCCCACCCTAAGATCTTATTTAATGGCCTGAATTTGGGTCTACTAAGAAGATTCCCAAATCTCCATCTACAGGCCAGGTGTCCCTTCTGTGATTTAAACTAAGTTTCTATTAAACACTTGCACAAGTCCCTAAGTGAGCACCTTTCCCCACCCTCCTCCACCAGCTCTCCCCTTCTGCACTTCCTACCGTGGTGAATGGAACCAACCCAGGTGCCTGAAACAACCTGGAAGCCATCCTCACAAAAACAAAAATAGCTACTGTAAGTTTACTACATAGTCTTTGCACATATCTTCTCATTGAATCTTCCTAAAAATCCCATAAAGCTGGAATTACTGTCCCTATTTTATAGCTGAGAAATTTGGGTTAAGTAACTATCCCAAGCCATCCCTTTAAGAAGTGGCAGAATCAGGATTGAATCCAGGTCTGAGTTCAGAACCTACGCTCCTAACCTCAACTGTCCCACTACCTAATCAAGCCCCTCAAACCCATCCTATTTCCTAAATATCTTTTGACTATTTCCTCCTCCTCTTTATCCCCCAAATGCCCAAATGTGACTCTTCAGTATCTCTTCCTACTAGGTGATTATGCAGATAGTTCTGATTTTTGCTCTGCCTTCAGCCTAATTCCTCTTCACTCTAGAATCCTTCTAATACAGAAATCTGATTGTATCCTATTCTTCAACAGCTCCCCATAGAATAAAATCTAAACTCCTTTGCATTACATGGCCTCTCTGTCCACTATCCTCATTACACTTAAATCCCACCCAAACTTCAAATTTAAATTGACCAGATCCAAACTGCTATTCTCAGAACATGGCAACAGCCACAGTTCCTGGCACTTCCTGTCCACCCACATTACCCTCCCCTTGTTGGTCTTCTAGGCAAACCTAACCATCCCCTAAGTCTTAATTTCAGTGCTGGAAGATTTCCTTGGCTTACCAAGGCAAACTTAATTTTCCTATCATCTATACTCTCACAACAATTACTTTATTATGTTATGGTTGTAAAATTACCTAATTCCCAATAGACATTCTACTTACTGAAGGGTAGGACTGAATTTTTCATTTTAGAATACTTAATATCCAGCACTGAGTACCATAAAAAATGTTTAGGGTTCTCAGTTTTAATTTCTAATTCAATAATATTAATAGATATAACCCAAATAAACAAAAGAATGGAAAGGGACCTTGAAACCTCACCTTACCCAGGTCCCATCCACAACTCTGTTCTTGAATTAAAATTTGAAATACTGGCTCACTCCTTGAAGGAAACAGAGGCGAGTGAGGTGCCGAAGCATGCATTATGGACAAGGCAAGGGCTGAAACCGCTGGACTGAGGAAGGGAAGGAAAGCAGGGTCCTAGATGAAGTAGTACCAAATTGAAATCTGGGCTGAAGCAGGAAGAGCCAGTCTGAGTTTCTAGATAAAAAATCCAGAGCAAACCAAATACAAAGGATTCCACTCTTATTTCCAAACTATCCTAACAGCTCTGAAGAGCATGTATATTGTAAAGACTTATGTAGGTATAAAAGTAAGAATGTGTGTTTATAGAACACCCATCATAAACTCAAGTTCCCAAAAGTAATTTATTTATTCACTCTACAGATATCCACTAAACACGTATCTTTTCATTCTCTACTAAAATGTAATCTGGGTCAGGCACAGTGGCCCATGCCTGTGATACCAGCACTCTGGGAGGCCGAGGCAGGTGGATTGCCTGAGCTCAGGAGCACGAGACCAGCATGACGGAGAGCAAGACTCTGGCTCTAAACACAGAAAAACTAGCTGGGCATTGTGGCAGGCGCCTGTATTCCCAGCTACTCCAGAGCCCGAGGCAAGAGGATTGCTCAGCTACTCTCTGTATATGATAGATTGGGAAAGGAAGGAAGCAACTTGACCCAAAGAACTGCTGAGCCCAGTTTGGGTAGACGAGGCATAAAAATACTAACTATATATACTTACTAACTATAAATACTAACTACATACCTGGGTGAAGAGCTGGCTGCACAACATGACAGAGGGCTAAGTGAAGAAAATAGTGCAACCCCACAAACACACAATCTTGTCCTTCTCTAATCTTCCAACACATTTTATATTCTTCACATATCTTTTCATTCTCCACTAAAATGTAATATGGGCTAAGTGTGGTGGCTCACACATGTAATCCTAGCACTCTGGTCAAAATTGAGCTCAAGACCTCAAGACCTCAAGACCAGCCTAAGGAAGAGCCAGATCCCGTCTCTACTAAAAATAGAAAAACCAGTCCGGCATTGTAGCAGGGCACCTGTAGTCACAGCTACTCAGGAGGCTGAGGCAAAAGAGAGTTTGAGTTTGCTGTGAGCTATGACACCATGGCACTCTACCCAGGGTGACTGAGTGAGACTCTGTTTCTAAATAAAATAATAAAAATTAAATAAAATGTAATCTGCAAGAGGTCAAGGACTTTGTCTTGTTTGCTGCTATAACTCTACAACATATGGTAGTGCTTGCCCCACTAGATGTGTTTAGTAATAAATTATTGATGCCACATTAAAATTGTCATTTAAAAACAAATGATGGAAGTATATAAATAAACCCTTACTTCTATGGTCAACTGATGTTTCACAAGAGTACCAAGACAATAAAATGGAGAAAGAATGGTCTTTTTTTTTTTTTTTAATAAGAGACATGTTTATTTCCAAATACCATGCACAAGGGGGGAAAATCACAAGAATGATTACCCCAAGAATAGTCTTTTCAACAAATGATGCTGGGAGAATCAGACACCCACATCCAAAATAATGAAGTTAGACCCTTTCCTGACAACAGACACAAATAAATCAACTTAAAATGATTCATTGACCTAAATATGAGAACTAAAACTATAAAACTCTTAAAAGAAAACATAAGAATAAGTCTTCTTTAGCTTGGATCAGGCAATGATTTCTTAGTAGAAAAGCACAAATGATAAATTGGACTTGGTCAAAATTAAAAATACATGTGTTATAAAAGATACCATGAAGAAGGTAAAAACAACCCACAGAAGGGAGGAAAAAACTACAAATCATATATTTGGCAATACACATATATAAAGAATAATATATATATGTGTGTGTGTGTATATATATATATATATATAACTAGAATATATCTAAAGAACTCTTGTAACTCAATAATGAAAAGACAATCCAATAAAAAAATGAACCAAGTGGCTCAGCACCTGTAGCTCAGTGGTTAGGATGCCAGCCACATACATGGGGGCTGGCGGGTTTGAACCCAGCCAGGGCCTGCTAAACAACAATGACAACTACAACAACAACAACAAAAATAGCCGGGTGTTATGGCAGGTATCTGTAGTCCCAGCTACTTGGGAGGCTGAGGCAAGAGAATCGCTTAAGCCCAAGAGTTGGAAATTGCTGTGACACCATAGCACTCTACCAAGGGCAACATAGTGACACTTTGTCTCAAAAAATAAATAAATAAATAAATAAAATAAGCAAAGGATCTGAACAGACATTTCTCCAAAGAGGATACATAAATGGCCAATAAGCACATGGAAAGATGCTCAACATCATTAGCCATGCAGAAAATAGACATCAAAACCACAATGAAATACCACAAAATTGTTTTTAATTTTAAACATAAAAAAATTAATCCTGTACCAAACATACAGTATTAATAAATGCTAAAAAATGTTTAACTATTTTTATTGGGTGGGTAAAGTACTTATATCTGAGTGTGTAGGAAGTGGTATCTCATATCATTTGGTCTTCTGGATCTTCATACTTCCAAATCTTTTGCATTATGTGTATTAAATTATTGATACTTAAGAATATCAGCAGGGCCAAACAGAATTGCCAATGAGCATAATGCCTGCTACATATTACATATTCAATAAATATCTAAATAAAAACAAATGTTAAAATCTCATTTTTCAGTACCATCAAATTACTAGATGGCTTTCTTTGCTCAGACATTTTATCTAGACACAGCCCCTTGTGCTACTTTGAATAACTTATTACATAGCTTATCTCATTCCTCCTTATTTAGTTGGCGTTTCACAAAGACGCTGCAGAAACACAGTAATGAGCTAAATACCCACTTCATTCTTCCTTTAGTCTCTCTGGGCCTTTGTTACACTAGCTGGAAAGCCCAAACAGTACTGTTTTTAAGAATAATGGAGACAAAAACCATAAAAGCAATTTGTACCTTATTAATGACAAGACAGACTATGAGTTTCTCTTACACTCTTACACTTTTGAGTACCTTCAGGGCACAAGCAGGTCTTATTAATTTTTGTAATCCCAATGACTACCAGTTTCCAAAATTAAAAAGGGGTTTAATTATGGTTTCCCAAATGGAATTTTGATATGTCTTCCTCTTCCCCCATCCAATAACAGCTCTAATACTTCATATTTATAGATTATAAATCTTCAACATTTATCAATAACTATGATGGTCCTTGATGAAAATCAAAGCTACTCTTAAAATTCAACTCTGAATAAACTTTTGTTCTGTTTTATGTGTCATACGGTCCTAATGAGATAAGCATCTAATCCACAACAAAGTTTATTTCTTCCTTGTTCTAAAAATGAAAAGGGCTTTATAAAGCTCTACAGCTTTGAAGAAAAATTGGATAAATCACCTTAAACATATAGAACTGCACACTGTGGGCAATGTGATAATAAGTCACTCCTTGTATTATAAAGGAATTAACACAGCAACTTGCTTTTTTCATAATTTTAGCCTGATGTAATCCTAAAGTTGGAGGGTGTGATTTGTGACAAAGGGACCTGAGTCAAGGACAAAATTTCCGTGACTTTTTAGAGTTAGTCACGAAGGGAGTAAATATGCATGACTCAGTACCAGGGCTTATCTTCTGGACTATTAAGGGCAGACTTCCCATGACCACCTTCCACCAACCAAGTCTGTGCTCTCCACAGCTGAACCAAGACAGGGATATTGGCTATTTTCAAAGCTGCTGATAAAACTGATATAATTGCTTAGTTGAAGGTAATTTTAAAGGTCATTATTCAAGCTTATTTTCTACAGATATTAAACCCTCAACACAAGATTAGCCCTTCATGTTTTTCTCTTTCTCAACACACACAATAGATGACATTTACAATCACAAATACTCTGCCAGGGTACAGAATAAGTAAATGAATTCACTGTGACACATCACTTTCTCCTCTGCTCAAGGAAACAAGTAGATAACTATGATAGATTAAGTGTAAGTCCACTCCAATTTATATTGTAAAGGTAAATTATTTATAAACTTTAATTCTATTCTTAGATATAACAAATTACCTGCTAAACACTCAAAACCACTCACTACTCTAAACTGTAGGAGGAAAATGTGCTACTGACTCAGAATTTACATGAAAAATCTTACCAACTAATCCTATATTGAATTCAAACAAAGACAGATGTTAATCAGAGGCTCACCTATACTATTTGATAAAATAATTACAGCAAGCTTTGCTGCTTCCTTTTATATTGAGACCCTGGGCTTGGCACCTGTGGCTCAAGCGGCTAAGGCGCCAGCCACATACACCAGAGCTGGTGGGTTCAAATCCAGCCTGGGCCTGCCAAACAACAATGACAACTACAACCAAGAAGTAGCCGGGCATTGTGGTGGGCACCTGTAGTCCCAGCTGCTTGGGAGGCTGAAGCAAGAGAATTGCTTAAAGCCCAGAAGTTGGAGGTTGCTGTGAGCTGTGATGCCATGGCACTCTACCCAGGGTGACAGCTTGAGGCTCTGTCTCAAAAAAAAAAAGAAAAGAAAAGAAAAAAAATTAAGCCCCTGAATAGATCCCTAAAAATTACCACCTATCAGTGATGACTGCTTCTAGTTGTCACCTATAGGAATC